>VZRS01007399.1:376799-388331 GCA_013398055.1 Ifrita kowaldi
GGCCGCCTGTTGAGGCTGCCGGCCGTGCAGCGGCGGGGCCGGAGTCGGCACCGGGCGGCAGCTTCAGGCATCGAGGTTTATTTCGTCCTAAGCCTGGAGAAGCTAAATATCAAAAAATAACAGACTGCATAGGGGCTTTGTCCATTAGAATTTGCAAAAACAAAAGTTTGCAAACAAGAGATCCAAACACTAGTAATAGCTGTTGGCTCGTCTTCCTTGTAAATTTCATCAGTTTCATGAATGTCCAGAGATCAGGTAATTTACAAATAGAGTACAGATGTGTCCGTACTCTGCCGTAGCAGGAGGATGCAATTGTTTAGCAAAGAAATAGGAGAGTAACAACTTTTCTGTCTGAAATTAAACGGGCTGCCAGCATCACTTGCACCAAATGTTACCATAATTTGCAAACAGCGAGGCAAACAGTCTGCAAAATGACCACAAGCAGTTATCATCTTAAATCCACATTTCATACGTTTCAATTACACTGAAAGGGCTTTACTGGTAGTGGTGTTAACCCCATTACATCAAGAAGGAGCCGCAATTTATCTGACCGTCTCCGGTCCAACCAACCACGTGTTTTATTTAGTGTCCAGAGACTTGGACTCAGTGAGGTACAAGGGGAAGCCTTTGTTCCCTAAAATTTTCTGTTAACACACCCATTGGAAGAATTCAGGTGCTGAACTGATCTCAAGCCACTTTATGTAGCTCAGTAGATGATGGTTTCTCTCATGTGAAAACACCTTGGGTTACGTGCATAATTGTGCTGTGCATTCTACTTCTGATGAAGGCAGATAGAGAATAAGAGGTATTAGGGATTTTTCTTAAGTCATTATTTACAACAATACTTGAAACTGTGGGGTGATTTTGAAACAAGTATTTTCATGTTTGGTCAATTCATTGTTATTTAATGCTCTTGTAGACTAATTTCTTCTAATTTTGCATCCATGGTGTTCTCAACAACTTTCTTTGCTATACAAAATACACAGAGATTACCCTTGTTGTCTAATGACTACTGTTACAAATTCCTGCAAACTATGTTAGTTCTAGTCTATTTGAATTTATCAGAAAATCTGCCTATATCTCTCTAGTAAGTTGGGCAGTAAATTAATTTTACGTTCCCTAAGTAGTAGTTAACACCAGTGTGCATTAATTGCTGGCTTCACAACACCGGTAAGAAAGTGAAAGCTGCCTGGTGTCACCCACTCGAGCAGACCTCTGCCGACCAGTGCCAAGACAGGTCCCTCTGTGTCTGCCACAGGACATCGTGCAATGGAAAGCTTTTGGAAGGCACATGCACAGGGAGACTGAACAAAGATTGCACAAATTATTCTTTTTTTAAAGACTTTCTAATCTCAGATAATCTCCTTTAACAACATTATTTTATTGTGTATGTGCTTAAACAGTTTCCTGTAAAGGAAAGGAAACATGCCATCAAATTTCATTACAGGGCATTATGTTAAGGGCCATACTTCAGGCCAATGCAGCAGTTCTTTGCTACTTGAAATAATAAAGACAATCTTGGTTTCTGTTCTCTGCCTGATTGGGCACTGAAGTGCACCTTTCACCAGGGGTTGCAGTAACACAGGGATGGCATTGCTCAGGCAGGGCATAACTTGGCTATCTTGAGTCTCATTTCAAAATCTAGAGGGAAGTGTACCTTGGCAAGTGTTTGCTCTGGATACTACTTACTCCTGCCTTTCCCAGAAGTTTGTCTTAGTCCTTTGCCTTCTGTTCAAAATAAAACATTCAGCTTCTCATCGTGCATTGCCTGCCCCACCTTTTGCCTGCAGATCCACATTGCCTGTTGCTTTTCTCAGGTAGTGCCAAGGTAGCAGGTAAATCCCTGGTGTTCCAGGTTACTTTCTTTCTGGCAATGCAGTTTCTACCTTTTTATCGTATCTGAGTCTCCAACACTCAATTTTTCTTGCAAATGGCATGTCTTTGCTCTCAGAAAAATTCTGATAAATTTCTGATTGCACAGATGTCTCTTCTGTGGGCCCAGCTGTCAGACACTTGCCTAAGAGAGGGACCTTGCTGTTACCTCAGTTACTTTAACTCAGTGTAGACCTTCTCCAGCAAGTGCAAGGGAAAGTCTTCATAAGACTTAGGCATACTTTGAACACTCAAATTATGAAATGGATGCAAATTTATTGTGCCAGAAGTTTATACAGTGACCCAAATTCAGATCTCTACAGTACCCCAGAATGTTGATATTTCCTGATAAGACACCCTTCAGACACATCTAGGCTTTAAAGCAGGCTTCTTATACTCATTTTAATGGAACTTTTCATCAGATAACAGTCTTCTGTGCAAAATTAGCTGTCACTCCTCAAACATTTCCTCCTTCTCTGCACCTGCCTGCATACTGCTGCTCTAGGTTTGCTGGTAAATCCCCTCATCAAAATCATCAGTTTGAATCAATCACAGATTCTAATGGCCAAAAGTAGAGAATTTCCTTTAAGACTTGAAGATTTTTTAAATTATTTTCAAATATGCAGGAGACATTTCATTTGCTTTTTGGTATTGGAGCCCTTAGGATAGAGATCTTCAGGCAGACATGTATGCTAGAAATGGCTTCGTAACAAAAGCTACGCTTCTCATGTAATCATATGATTCAAGCAACTATGGGTTTAGAGAAAAATATCGAGAAATTTACTTTAAGGTAATGGAAGGAAGGTTATGCAATCTTCAGGACAGGTATATGAAAAATACAAGTAATCACCAAGTTAAGATTAGAGCTCGTTAGGTGCAAAGTGAACAGCACAGAGACTTGGTCATGGGTGTAATACAAAACAATAGCAGCTAAGCAGTTCTCAACAGAAGCTTATTTTTTCAGATTAATGTAACTGATAGACAATTAATTAGCATTTGCAGGATAGGAAGGTGCTGGTTTAATATGCAGCAGATCAAAGGATCTCATTTAGCCATTAAAAAAAACCAAAACCATAATGTGGGGCAGTGCCCAGGGAAAATATTTCACGTGGCAGTATCGTCTCCAGGAATGGGCTGTGCCCATCAATTCTGAGATCCTCAGAGCTCCTGCTGAAGCTGCAGACTGAGGGAGCTGCTGTTGGACACTCACAGAAGCACAAGGATCATTTATCTTCCCAAAAATGTCTAACTGTGAACTCCAGGAAATGGTTTAGCTCTTTCTTCACTGAACTTCTGAGACATACTGTATGAGGGAAAGCAGACCACAGGATTATATTGCCTTTTTTTCTCTTTTTTTTTTTCTGTAGCCATAAAACCTACCAGTCACTTCATCTTGTACTACACGAGGCAGTTTTCAGATAAAAATGATTGTGGTCTTTTCCCACTCTGGGCAAATTAAAATGAAGATGACACAGTTATTTCAGTCAGCTTCAACAAGCTTCAACAGAAAGAAAACACCCCGGTTGCTGAAGTTTTTGGATTCCCCCCGGGCTGTTGAAAAAGCAAATAAAAAACTTGTTTTGCTTAATCAACTTGTTAAAAGAGAAAGAAAAGGCCTTCCTCAGGGGCAGAATAGCTGGCAGGAAGGGTGTTTGTTTGTTTGGGGTGGGGAGGGGGAGAAGAAAAGGGTAGGTAAATCATCTCCTCCTGGAGCTGTGAATACACAAAATCACTTCTGTTTCTCAGACAACTGCTTCCAAAAACAGGCAGCAAAAGAAAACCAGAAACAGTACGGAGGCACACTGGCGTCGATCCTGCAGGGGGGTAAAAGTTCCAGCTTTTGCAGGGAAGACACTCTGCGAGCAAATCCCAAGTACCCATCTGCTTAGAACAGACCAGGGGGGTGATTTAATTTTCTTTGGGAGAGTGGGCTGGCTTGTGATGTGGTTAACTTCTATAAGCAAGCAGATGTTAAACAGCCCTTTCAAAGCTGTTGCTTGAAGTTTGTTATTGGTTCAGTTTCTAGTTCAGTTTTCAAGTCAAGACAAGAGATTATTTATACCAATCATTTGTTTTTACTTCTTTTAGCACTAATGGGGAGATAAAAGCAAATGGGTGCCCTAAACACCCACGGGCAACTTCTATAAACAAGCCATGCACAAACTGGGAGCTCGTAAGAACAAAACTCAAACTGCAGTTGAAGATATTCAAATGTAATAGTAAGGATTCCAGAGACTGCCTCAGCACATTTTCACCATCTTCATTGGTTTTCTGTCAGCAGTGAGTATTTTCAAAATGGATTTGAATCTAAAGGCTCTTGAAGAAGGAAAGGTATTTCCTTATGTTCCATCTCTCAGCTCTAAGAATTACATATCTCCTTTTAAGAGCAGGTAGTTCCCCTGCTCACTGCTGTACAAGGGTTTAAGAGTTGAATCCTTGTCAATTACAAGTTAAGTTTTTCAGAGACTCCAGGGGCAGTGCTTTGATTGTGGCACAACTGAACTCAAAGAAACGGTTCCTGATGCTGAAGAAAAGTCAGTATTCCTCAAAAATTCCAGGGTAGTCCAAGTATCTCTAGTCCAAGTCCAAACAGCTCCCTGAGGAAATGGAGACAGGTGTGCATGCAAGTGTGGTTCCCTCTAAATACCATGCAACACCTGTCTTTCCACACATGCCTGAAGAGCTCATCCCACAGCTCATCTATTTTGTAATGCTTAAGCTAAGGGGAAAACAGAGGTGGCAGCCCATTTCCTAAAAATCCCCAGAACCCAGCAGATCCACATTTGAGAACAGGCCAATACTAAGATGTGGTTGGACTGCAAAAGCTTGTTATGCATGGAAGAAGATAGACAGGATTGTAGGGAGCTGGAGGGGATTATTATTGCTTCATAATGAATGCTGTAGCTTTCTGAATTCATCTGGTTTATGATACAGGAGAAGCATTTACTGTGTACTTTCATTAATTGTGCAGTTTTGCAACTGCCTGTGAAAATCAGGCAAAGGTAGATGGTCAGGACGTTGAAAAATATGCTCGACTTGCAGCAAATCCTGTGTGTCATATCCATAGCTAAGACTTGAACTGGCACTTGACAGTGATACATGGATTTCTGTTTATGTAAGTACTGCATAAATTCCATATGCTTCTGATTGGAGAAGAATTTTTTACTTTTAACATTGCAGGATAGTCCTTGGGCAGGAGAGGGAAATGATTTTTGTAAGAGGTAAACACAAAACCAGGATGACAGTGAGAATAAAGTCAAAGAGAAACCCTTGTACAGCTTGCTGTAGTCAATTTGCTCAGGCAAAGCAGACCATGGGCTGAGATGCAACTTAAGACTGAGGAGTGTTTAAAATGACAAAAATACTGGACTTAACTAAAATCAGTTCTGAAAACTGTGAAATGAAGTAACTCCTAAATTACACTCCCATTTAAAAGGCAAAAGTAATACAGTCTCTGCTCCAGCCTACATGCCTTGGAGGGATGGGAAAGCCATCAGAGAGTTCCAGAATTAAATAATGTCTCAGCTTGGCACAGTGGCAGCTGCATTACCAGCTTCCACAAGGTTTGGTCATACAGTTTAAAATAAACTACAGATCTTCAACCTATCTGTATTTTTTCCCCTCATAACACAAATGTAAAAATTAAACATTCAACAGTTCCAGTTAAGCAGTATTTTTTAAAGAAAAATGCTACAAAAATAATTTAGAACTTAAGTTATTATAAATACCAAGATTTTTCAGAATTGTACAACGAACAAACAACTCCCAAAACAAATAGAAAGTCCCCACCTCGATATTAAATGGAAAAGAGCATATCCAGCATGGCCCAGAATAAGGAGAAACATCTGAGACAAAGTCCTGAGTGGCATGGAAGCCTTAAAAAGGATTTAGGTTAAAATTATTCTTTTTGAATCAAGTCTGCAGCAATGATATTTAGAGAAGTGTTATTCAACTGTTTGAAACTTATAAAGATGCATTAACTGCTGGGAGTTTGATGGTAGAAATATTTAATATAATGCATATATCAAAGCTCATCCAGTTCTGCTGAGTTCTCTAATTGGTTTCCAGGGGACTTGGATTAAGCCCCAGTTTGGTAATAAAAAGACTGTGCAAAAGAATAACCGAAATAAAAAGTCTCCAAATCTGCTAGGGATATTCCATGAAGGATAAATACACTTCATTAGCAAGGCAAGCCAAATATTATCCTTTTTACCATGGGCTATTTGTACTTTCAGAACTTTTTTCCCTTAACTCACCTTCAGAGCTGCCACCCTCCACTTACAAGAATATTAATGGCAGCCAAGAGCTTCACTGCTTTGCCCTCTCCTTTTCCAGCTGAAGTCAGTATCTGTCTTGCAGCTGACTTCCAGAGCACCAGCTACTAGCCTTTTTTGACTTTCTTTGGAAGATGAAAGAATAAAAAGAACTATACAGCAGATGCTAATCACATTCTTTAATCCACACATCCTGGCAACGCTATTTACTAAGTACTCCATATAACATGTATGTTTTCACAAGCAGAGTCCCTTCACTCACCTTGATGGCTTTATCACAACCATGTTGCTCAGGAGAGACTATTATAATTTAATAGTCTTTAACAGACTGAACCTGAAGTACAGAGAGTCTCCAGATTTCCCCAGGTCTTATATGTCTGTGGCAGCAACAGTTAACTGATTCTACATGTACCAGCTACTTCCCAAACTGCTGTGCTGCTCATCTTTCCCCATACTTATTTTCAACAGAACACACACAAACACAAGTAAGGGAAAAGACATCTGTGCCAGCTAACTAGGAAGGCTGAAGAAGAAAGCAGAAACAGGCTAAAGACAAAAGTAAGTGGAGATCTGAAGGGCTGAATACAGTTTTTAGTGCTGACAAAGAGCCACAAGAAGCAGGGATGCCTTTCATTTCGGTTTAGAGTACAAATATATTCCCTTATATAATAAGGTCATTTTTTTTTTCAAAAGTTATTTGACCATAGCTGTAATTTTGATGGCAGTAAATTTCCACATCCAGATGTGCTGAGGAGATGTTTCTTCCTTGAGTGGTTTAATTATCCTCCAGGCAAATGTTCACGGTAACCTTGCGTGGCTGAGCTGAATCCAGCCAGTGGCACAGTATGGTTGACATAGCACTGCTGCAAGGAAGCAGTGTCACCAGCAGTGACAGTCACTACGGGTCCAGAAGGGAGGAATCTGTGGGAGAAACGAGGACAAGGAGACAGAAATAAATGCAAAGGAAACTGGAAAATGCACAGCAATAGCACAAGTCAGAAGAACTATATATCTTCTGAAAAATAAAAGTTTAAACAAAGTCTCTGATGTAACTGGAAAATATCTGCATGAGTGGAAAATCTGGAAGAATGGCATATGGGAAAGTTATTGTGCGGGCTTGTCAAGGTACCCCCCCACAGAGCAGACATTCTAGCATCATTGAATTGGAAAAGTGCAGGGATCAGGGCAGAGTAGGGGGTGAGGTGTGTCCTTCCTTCCCATGAAAGAGATCCCCTACCCACTGTGCCCTTCAGAAATGAGTGACACACTGTCACTGCTTCAAGCCTGCACCATGAGATGGCCAAACCATCTTCATCACCCCAAACACAATCAGCAGTTTATCAGGGGGATGCTGTCAATCAACCTGAGCCAAAGAATCCCCTGCCTGTGACACATCAGGATGAATCACACCACATTAATCAATTCCCAGAAACCAACAAACCCCGGAACAATAAATCAAGAAAAATAATTTCAAAGTCTCACAACTAATTCTGACATTTTCTGGAACTCTTGAAGTTTACCAGCACATTTTCACTATTGCTTTTGCATTTCTTGGCAATTAATTTTCTTTAATTTGCTTTTAAAAATCCACACAATTTAACTCTTAATAGTGATGCACACTGAGAAAACTGCCATATGTATCAAAAGATCAAGCAACCAACCTACACTTTCACAAAAAGGAGAATAAAATGCCTGTGGTTAATAATCCAGGCACCTGCTGCTTTCACAACAGCTTCATTTCTGGCCAACACTGTCTCCACCTGACAAAACACCGCTATCATGGAGGAGAAAGAACTTGGACTGAGATCTTGAGGGGTACCCCAGCTTTCTGTGGACCCTGAAAGCCACAGTCAGAGAGGCACCTGCATGTCCTCTTTTACCCATGGACTAAAATTCCTCCACACTACCTGGTTGCGAAACCAACATAAAAATTAAGACAGTTTGCAATGAATGTCTGCCATCACAGTGCTATGATCAGCAGAGATAACAGAAAAACCAACACAGAATAGCTTTCCTTTACAGACTTCCATGAATTACCCGTCTGCTCTTCATAGATGTTGTCACCTTTCTTCTAGGAAGAAACGCAATGTAAGGAATGTAACCGATGTAATTTCTGTGTCTTGTCCCAGTAGCAGGACTTACATATTACTAAAAACTCCTCAGATAAGGATTTTTCTAGGAATACTTCTGATCTAACTGCAAGTATCAACACATTTTAAAAGATTCCCATTCGTCTGCTAATTATAGCTATTATCTTCCACATGAGCTGTACCCACCAGGAACAGCAGTTTTTACTCTTAACAGTAGTAATCGCTGTAGTTCAGCAGCTGTAATTATGCACAGTTGGTTGATAGAGCTTTATAACTAAACAGATACAATACCTGGAGGAATTAATTCAGAGTTATTGCTCATTATTAACAGTCACCCACAAAATGAATGATGATTTAACTATAATTTGTCACAGCCACTAACAGCAATCCCCAGGACAGATGACAAAATCTTAGTTCTCAGGAATGAATACCTGTCCTTTCCCCAGCTATTTCCAGTACTTCACTAGGACTCCTTAAAGAGATTACGAATATCTGTGTGTCACTTCACCCAGCTGCCATGTCTGTTTCTTCCCCAAGCAGATCTGAATTTCTACTCTGCTTCCACATACCCCTGCTTATTTTTGCATTTCCTGTCTTTTCTGCTTTCTTCCCTTTATCCTCAACACCTGCAGAAACCACCATCTTCCTGTACAGCATCTACTGTCAACACTTCCAAAAGGAGCATGCAATTACTCCTGATCCTGCAGGCTTGGATTCACAGGACAGACTCTTGGGATGAAGAAACACCTTTTAACATCTGATGCACACAGTGGCTTCACACAGAAGTAACTGTGGTGGTTGAGGCAATGCAGCGTCAGAGCAGCTCATGGCCCACAGAACCCCTAAGCACAGCCAGCCAATACCAGAGTCTCACCACTGTGAATTGAGTCACAAATACGACAGGAACTAACAAACCACGGGCACGCTTGTAGCTTTCAGACATTCAAGTGGAAGTCATCTGTCATAAATCTTGCTGGTTTCAGCTGTCTATGCACAGCGAAGACCACCTGTTTCATATTATTTCCAGTCCTAACCATTGGTCTCTTGCATTGATCAGCATCACCTTTAAGTGTTTTTAAAGCAGCCTTGCCCCGGAGTTCAGCGGCAGCTGAAGGATGTGAGATACTCCCCAGCCAGCTGCCAGAACTTCACGCTCCAGAGCAGCTCTCAGAGCTGGATTTCAGTGCCTGCTGGAGAGACTGACTGCAGATTGGAACAATCACTGCTGCATGGAAAAAGCTGCCACAAAAGACATGTCCCTGCTCACTGCAGATTCGCTGTTCTATCACTTCCCAGGGGCAACTCACTACATCCTTTTAGGAATGACTATAGCCTTTACCTAAGTACTGCTTTTTGCTTGTTTATTTTTTAAGCTAGATAGACAAAAGATATGCAAGTGAAAATTTTACTAGTTAATGAAATATGTGAACTCTACTTTCTCCTTCTCAAGAAAATAAATTCCCTTAATCTCCTTCCTCATGCACATCATTGTAACAGATAACTTTCCCTCTCATAGCTACATTTCAGTCCTGATATTGCAAAAACACCATTTTTAATAGAAAAAAATAAAGAAGCCACCCAAATACTTCTTTTCTCAAAAGAAAATGCTGCTCTCTAGTGGAACATGATATGATCTGGTTTCATTAGAAGGAATGTTTTAAAATGTTCATTTTATCAGTTGCAGGAAACTTTGATTCACTTTCACAAGCACTGAAACACAAAAGTAGCGGGGCTGGTTTGTCTTCCATGAGTCTTTCAGATCAGCCTGCGAGACTCTGGTATTCATTCTTCAAGATAAACTTGCTATGCATTGTATCAGTACCATAATCCCATCCAAATAACCTGCCAAGTATTCGTGCATTAAAATATTAACATATCTTATAATTTGGTCCCTTTTAGTTTTTCTGTTCTTAGACAATATAAAAATAATAGGCCAATTTTGCTTATTTTCTTATATTTTTTCCAACATATTTAATTACCAACAGACTTTCCTAGGTCTGAATACATAGCTTAGCCAACCACTTCAAAGATAGATTTATTAGTTACATGCACAGAATAATTCAGGCAAATATGCAAATACTATGAAAATCTGTATCCTGTTTGCTATGGGTTTCTAAAGACATTCCTGTCTGCAAGCACAGTGATACAAAATTGAGGAATTCCTGTTGCAGTGGTTCCTTCAACTTATACTGAAACAGTGACAAATGGTCAGTCATCAAGGAATATTTGTCCTGAAACAGCCAAATTTTGTCCTATTTGCAGTTAACTTATAAAACACAGCATTCGTACGCTCTCCTTTTCTTTTTTTTCTTTAAGCATAGATAAGCAAAAAAGGAAACAGCCTTCTATACTAAATTTCTTCAAGTTATGGACCAAAGCAGCACAGTTCTGGATTTACTTCCAACTTTCCATAGTCATGGAAACCTATATAGCACGTGCAGCTGCTTTCTTCTCTCTCTGCAGACAAGAGACGTGTGTGAAGTAGTTTCCTGATAAACACACCAAGAAAGTACTTCATTTGATGAGAAGTTTAAATTTGTTCTAAAACAGATGGAAAAAATGAAGATGAGAAAGCAGCATATGGATATTTGAAAACAAATTGATTTCTTGAAAATTTACACTTAACTAATTTCAATTAGCACATAAATTAGAAGACAGAGGAAAATGTGAAAAATAGTATTTATTTTTAAAAAATTAAACCAAAATAAGCTAAAAAATTTAATAAAAATGTAAATTTTATTATTCCAAAGTTCAATTTCTTGACTGTTAAAACTAACCCTTAAAAAAAGCTGCTTACGAGTGAAATCCAACAGCTGATTTGTTTACTGACTGTACAGAGAGCTCAAACAATAATTACTAATTCAGAGTGCTCTTGTAAACAATCTATTTTTGGTTGAAACACTCATGAGGCTCAGAGCATGATCTGAGGACAAGACACAGTGTCTTTAAGCAAGATAGGTTTTATATTACTTATTAATTTACATTGTAAATACCTAAGATTTAGGATTAGTAATTCTCATTTGTCTTACTAACTAAGAAAATAAAGGAAATGGAGGTTAGCTCATCCATAAATTAATTATGCAGAAATATAATACATCAATAAATAAACACAAGGTTTACATATTCTTTGCCTCTGCCTCTTTTTATTGTCATATTTAAGACAATGGTAAAAGACGTAATTTAATTCTTACTTTTAAAACATATGAGAGAGTGAACCCACTATTTAAATAGCTCATTTCTCTGTATTTACAGAACACCAAAACCAGACTAAACAAAAACAACCCCAAAAATCCCCA
>VZRS01007403.1:2408-56914 GCA_013398055.1 Ifrita kowaldi
GTGAGAACCTTCTAAATTCTCAGGCACTAGAGCTTGCTTTCAACAGATGGAGCTGAGGAGTGACTGAGACACTTTACCTAGACAAAACAAAGGTTTCAGCCATTTAAGAAAACTGTTGTGGAGAGAAAAAAAAAAAATCACAGAAAACCCCATATATGTTTATAAAAACACTTCAGCTGGGATTTTGCAGCTCCTTTCCAATTCAGCAAACTGTATAAAGTGTGAGTAGAAAGTCAACTTTTCTAATAACTGCGTGCAATTCCTTTAACTGCTGTTGCAACCCTCATGACACTCATTCTTGCTAGCCTGTTCTTGGCAATACCTTATTGAATCAGGCTGCAATGTGAGATATCCAGGGCTGGAAACAGGGCACAGGCATACAGATAACAGTCCGGCTGCTGTAGAACAGCTGCATTTTATTTTGAAAGTTGTGTTATGGCTTGTCTATGTGGACTGAGAGTGTGTAGTATACTAATTTTCTAAATCTTCTTCATGCCCTCAACACTAAATAGGAACAATTTTAAATTTTTACTTGTACAGAGAGAAAAAAGTTCTCAAGATTTATTTTTTCCTTCTTTTTTTTTTAAGAAAAAGATTGACTGATTATAAAGGACAGCTTCTACTTTTTGAAGAAACAGAGATTAGAAATAAGTAAAATGAGATAACATGATCAGATAATGACATGAAAATAATATAGTAATGGATTTAAGCAATTTGTTTTAATATCGGTAGATAATTACAAAATAAATTGCTTTAAATTATTTTTTGTCATATAAATTGTTATATATTTTCCATGTGAGATTTTACTGAAAAATTAGGGCTTAACGCCCTGCAAGGAATGTATTTTTCATACTTCAATATCAGTGAATTTCTACCATGTATTAATTTAATCTTTTCCTTTCTGATCAGTAAGATGCACTATGAACTGTGGACTTTAGGTCTGAGAACCTACAGATAATATATCAGTTAATTTAATAATAATGTCCATAAGTTTGACGAATGATGATAAAATATGTAGTTAGCAAAATGGTGCTTTAAATTTTTCAAGCTTTCTGAAAAGTCATACTACTTTCCAAGCAGGTTCATAAGAAATAAACAAATTTACAAGATTTTAGATAATTCAGGCCCATTGTTTTGCACTGTCTTTTGAAAATCTTTCATATTTTGTTCTCAGAAGTAGCCTTTTAAGCAATTAGTTACTTTTAATGTCTTAATTTTCATTTAAATGCTCAACAATCAAGATAATTAGAATTAATTCGGCATTGTCATATTATGCTAATGGCAATTCTGCCACTTATCACTAGCATCCTGCAGGCACAATGTTATCATAGAATTATGACTGGTCCATTTTATCACTTTAACCAATGACTTTAAATGGATATGAACCAGGAGGAACTGTCATCTTCCTAATACAAATTAATGCAATTCCTGATGAAGAATTGTCTCTTGAGTACTGGGATCTCTATGCTTTAATTCAGTTTTTGAGTTCCCTCACAATACATATAAAGACTGACTTTGAACAATTAATTTTGTTCATATAAATTTGTGGGGCAGATCTGTCTTAGTTCTGTTTCACATAAATAGAATAGTTGCATACAGAATCTAATTCAGTTCAAGCACAATATACCTGACAGTGTAAAGTGACCATTTTTCCCCCTGTATTTCTTAAGTGCTAATGATAAAATAAGCTGAAGTATATTTTTATGAGGGAAATATCTTGGTCAGCTGAAAGGAAGTGGCGTTTTCTCTGTAGATCTTCAGTATAACAGTATGCCACGTGTAACTCACTCTTGGATATCAGGATGTACTGATTGTCCTAAGGAGGATGCAACAGCTGCTCTTTAGAAGCATATATTGCTTGTCTGGAGGTCAGAGGAGCAAAAAAAAAAAAAAAAGGAAAAAAAAAAATCTCATTTATCCATTTATGTTGATGTCCTTATTAGCAGCATAGTGATAGCATAGACATTAAACAGCTTTTCCTTTGTGTTCAACTTTGGTTAAAACCAAGTCCATAAATCACTGCAAGCTGCTTCTGATGCTTTTCCCTGCAGTTTCCATTCATTAGGGTTATCGTGATCATGTCTCTTCAACTTCTGTGATTATTCATTCGGATTTTTCAGTGCCATTCATTTTTATGGCAACCTTGGCTTTGTCAAGAAAGCAGGAGAAAAATTCAAAAATTATTCAAACATTATTTAAAATTATTTCTGTTTTGGAAATCCTGGATAGAAACTCCTGTTTGCCACAGTTTCTGTCATAAATACAATGTGTTTGGAGCATGCTAGGCTTGCTCCATGTGTGCAGATACACAATATCACACACACACAGTGTACTGATGTTTCCCAGAAGCAGCAAGCTCACTATGCCTGTGCTGCAAACTTAATCTTTACATGCATAGTGAATATGTCTGGAAATTTTGGACATCCCAACTGGGGGCACAAACTTCTCCAGTTCCCAGACAGAGAAAATTTCTTGACAGAAAAGGGAGGACACATCTGAGGAAATCCAGATGTACTCTGGCTCTAGTTAAGATTGAAATGAAAACTTAAAATACCCCAAATTACCAGGGTCAGTGTTTAGCTATGTTTTCCTTCTTTGAGAAAGTATAGAAAACTCACTGTATTTAAAAAAAATATTACATTAAATTCTCTTCCATACTATTTCCCTTTTTCTGACAAAAATTTTCTGGGTGGTCTTACACTTCTCTGTCCCTGCTATTTCCCAGCTACACTGTTCTCTTATCCCATGGCTTTTAAGAGTGCTTATCAAATGTCCTTGTCATGGTATTTCTGAAATTATTTCAATTTGTCCTTATTAAATTATTATTTAAATGACTTGTTAAAATAATTATATTTTAAATTAGTTTGCTTAATATTTTTACTCCTTTCTTGGTTTTTTACTTTCAAACAAGTGTAAGGGAGGATTTTAGGTGGTTTCAGAATGATTAGTTAATCTAGCCTACCTTTAAGGATAGTGTAACTGTTGATTTTTCATAGTCTGAACTCACTGATGCATTTGAAGAAACTCTCATTAACTTCAGTGGAACAGGTCCTGAGGGAGACGACTTGGAAAGATGCCCTTATCTACTGATTGTCAACAGAGAGGATCTTGTGAGTGAAGTGGAGATTGGCAGCCGTCTTGGTCACAGCAACCACAAAGAAATAGAGTTTATAATCTCTGTTGACAGAAGGAAAAGTGCCAGCTAAACCTCCTCTAGATGTGAGAATGGGTGACTTCAGGCTGCTCAGGGAATTAGTAAGTATGGTCCCCTGGAAAAATGTTTTTTGCAGGTGCTGGGGTGCGTCAGTGCTGGTCACTTTTTAAACATCATCTCCTAAGAGCACTGGACCAGGCAATTCCCAAATGTCAGAAATGAAGCAGGTGAGACAGAAGGATGTCTTGGCTAAACCGGAATCTTCTCCTGGGAGCAAGGCAAAAAGGGAAGTGTACGCACAGTCTAAGCAAGGTTGTGTGATATGGAAAGAATACAGACATGTTGCTTGCCAGTACAATGAAAAATTCATGCAGCCACAGCTCAACGGGAGTTGAAGCTGGCTACCTGTCCCCTGTGGGGGACAATAAAAAGAATTTTTTTCAGATATATTTATGTTGATAGGCAGAGTAAAAATAATATAGGCCCATTACGGGATGAGGTTGGTCAACTCACAACCGGGGACATGGACAAGGCAGAGATATTTAATGAATTCTTTGACTGCATCTTCAATGTGGATGGCAGATCAAGGGGGTCTCAGTGCCCTGAGCTGGAGGACCATGACTGTGCGAATGACCAATTCCCAGCTGACCTTGAACTTGTGACAGATCTGTTGTTCCAGCGGGATGGTACAAATCTATGGCACCTTCCCACCTTTTATATACTGAGCATGATGTCATATGGTCTGGAATATCCCTTTAGTCAGTTTGTCCCAGCTGTGTCTCCTCCCAATCTCCCATTCATCCCCAGTCCTCTTTCCAGCAAGGCAGTAGGAAAAGCAGAAAAGGCCTTGACTCTGAGTAAGCTCTGCTCAGCAATAACAAAAACATCTCTATATTGTCAACCCTGTGTTTGGCTCAAATCCAAAACATAGTCCTCTACCGGTTAATGTGAAAAAATTAACTCTATCCCAGCCAAGATCAGCACATATAGTTTAAAAACAGAAACACAAAATCCAAATTCCTTAGTCCTTGTAGAGAATCCTTTAAGGATTAAACCTGGAATTTTATATATATGCAACACTATATATATATAGAAAATATATATACTCCATGTATTTTCTTAGAAAATTGCATTATTCATATTATTCATATTCCTGAGAGGATGGTAAGGCACCGGAAGATGCTGCCCAAAGAAAAGTCGTGGATGCCTCATCCCTGGAACTGTTAAAGAACAAGTTGAATGGAGCTCTGTGTTACCCGGTCTAGTGAAAGACGTCCCTGCACACAGCAGGGTGCTGGGAACAAGATGACCTGGTAAGGTCCCTTTCAAACCAGGCCATTCTACTATTCTATAGCTATCATGTCTGTCGCCAAAAACAAATATTTTCACATTCCTGACTTTGGACGTCTTTATAACAAGAATGGATCTCCATTGTTTAAACATCCATTTAATTGTATTTTCCTTTCCCTTTCTATCTTAACATCTGCAATACTTATACAGATTTTTCTGTATAATATTATTAAAAGAAAATGTTAGACATCAGCTGAAGTCTCTCTTGCATAAATCTCTTAACTGAGTCTATATCTTTCTATTCATATACAATATCTAAAGTCTACAGGGATATCTTAGTACATATTATGTAGATGACTCTGTTATTTATGGAAGGGGATCACTTATTCCCCAGCTGGTTGTAAAACTGCAATCTCAGTTTGACAAGAGACAAATTGGTTTAGAGAAAACAAATTATTCTGTAGTCTTGAGAAACCTAAGTGGTGTTGGAGTGTGGTAACATGGTAAGTAAATCTAGGAGATGATGATTTAATCATTCAAGACCCATGCATTCCCTTCAGCCCCAAACTTGGCGGCCTCTGAAGAACTCACTGAAATTTGTCCTGTCCTTCCAAAATTCAATGGACACAGCACTCTAGGTGTGATCTATCACTGCCTTGAAACTATGTGACAGGGCTCACTACAGGCTTATGTTCAGTTTTGCAGTTTAGCAAGACCACCAGCCTCTTTCTCCAAAGTCACTCCTCAGTCTGTCCATCCCTGTCTGTAATATTGCAAGAGGTTATTCCTTCTTGGGTGCAAACTTTGCATTTTTCATTGAGTAAGAAGTGTCTGACAGTTATTTTAGCAATAACAGTGACAATATACAGTGGTGTCAGTGTGGTTTGAATCAGCCAGTCATCCTTTTACCAATTTTGAAAACATCATTTAATGTAAGGAATACTATGTTTAGCAATGCTGAAGATTCAGATTTTCTTCCCCTTGTTGTCATCGCTTTGATGCTATGCCATTCAAAAATAATAAAATCCACCGTCCTTCCTAGCACTGAAAATTCTTAATGAACTTATTCAAGTATAAAATCCAAGTAATGACTGTAATAGAACTCATTCTTTTACATCCTAGTTTCTTCCTCATCCTCTTGTTTTGTAGCTCATAACAATTGTTACAGCCACAGAATAGTAAGAGAAGACAAAAAGGTCTATCTTTAATGTTCTTTTAAAGACAACATTTTTATATGTAAATTTGCCATATTTTTAATGATTTTGAATACTGTAGCTACAGAGATCAGTCATACATCAGATCATACAGAGTTCATTCATCCAAACAGGAAAATTTAATATCAACCTGGATTTTTTTTTAAATTTGGTAACACTTAAATTCTTAATTGAAATCTTTTAAATAGAGATTATATCCACTGAGCCTTAAGTAACATTAGACCACCCAAGAGTTTTCTAAAATGTCTCCTATAGACACAGTCTAATATGATAAAAGTCAGTTTTTAGTATTTGGTCAGAATGCAGAGTAGGTCAGGCAATATAATAAAATTAAGTACATTATAATATTAAGAACAAATATTCTCCCTTTGTCTACAAAAGTAATTTAGATATTGTTGGATCCCAGTTGCTGTTTCCTATCACATTAACCTAAATTATATAGCTGAAAATTTATGGCTAGAATTTAAGCAATTTGTTTTGAGAAGCTAAGTAACCACTATCACTTTTTGGCTTCATTTCAATGATAATGATGTATAAACAGAGAGTGGAAACTTGTGTTTTGTTAGAAAATTAGTCAAGCTAGGTTAGTTTTATAGGACCAGTGTTTTGCAATCTTCCCATGCTATCATTTAAAATAATTCAAGAGTTGAAGTAGAAGAGCTTAAAGCCTCAGGGAGAAGAATGCTGGAAAGAAGAAAATGGGCATTCTTGTAGTATGTTTTTTCTTTTTAATAATAGGTACACTGACTATAACCCACTTCCAAAAAGAGGCTGAAGTAAGAAGGAAATGGGATTTATTTGAATCTTCTGTGTCTCATATACAACAAAACTGGGAAAATTAGAAAGCATACCCAAAATTACTCAGAAGACAACCATGTCCTAATAGACTGTTCAGCAGTTCCCTTGAAGTTAAGAGACACCACTGTCATCCATCAGGGATGAACATCCATATACTTGCAGATCATGAATTGAGCCAACTGAAACTGAAGAGCAGATAATATAAATATGTTCTGGAATTATTGTTGGTTGGATGAAAGCAGCTGATTCTGATAGGGATAGAAAGTTTTGGGGCTCTATGGCACAGTACGGGTTCTTGCACAATTTCTTATCTGAGCATGAGCTAAGGAAAAAATGCATCTGGAAACTGAAAGAGTGAACATAGCTAGCAAGAAGTAACTGGGTTTTGGTTTTCAGATAAGAGAAAAGCATTTGGATTCTTTTGCTTTAAAAATATGACTTTTTTCTTTGCATTCTTTAAGATATTCAGGAGAGAAAAGGTACATTATAGACCACGTAACCAGTTCAGTACTGAAAGATGAAAGGACTAAGTATGGTCTTAGATACATGCACTGAGATAAAGAAGTATATATACTATGTCAAACTATATTTTAAAAGTCAAAATTATTGTCCAAAGTTTAATTTCATTATTTTAGGTAGTAATAACACTGCATTCCAAAATTCCTGGTTAGGGAGGAAGAAGTAGAAAAAGAAGAAAAACGTCCTTTTTTAAAAATTATTAATAAGCTTTAGCATTTCTTTTGGGTTATTTCAAGACACTGCATAGGTACTCCACATTATTATTAAATTTTATTTTTAGCAGCCATTTGTGTGCTGTTTATGAAATGCAGATCAGAATGTATTGTTAATATCACTGTTTCGTGATGATAGGTTTTGAAGCCTGTAACAACCGTTTCTTAGAAACTTCTATGAGAGGGGAATTTTGTCCTTTTTAACTGTCTTTAAAGGACTATAAAAAGTAGAATAGTTTTATAATCTTATGATTATCAACAATCTTATGAGGATGTTAAAAGAAAAAAATCTGCTTAGGGACATAAAAATACATTTACAGTAAAATGTGTTCCAATATTAGAAATGGAATTTTGACTAATATCAGATCCTAACTTTGAATCTCCTGAGTTTGAGGTCAGATCTCAAGTCAGGGCCATGTCTTTGTAAAAAACAATATTGTCTAGACCACAAGCAATGGAAAATTCTTCAATCTTCCAGTTAATTATGTCTAGAAGAAATGAACCCTAAAAACTACTTAAGGTGCTTGCAACTGTTAGACAAACTAATTTATGTTTTATTAAGGTTTACATGTCTCTTAGTGAAATAAATTTCACCAATAATTTTAGTCCAAATATTCTTTTGGGTTACAGACCTTCCCTGTTTGTCTGTGTCCCATGCAATGTCTGAGGAATAAGCAAACAATATATTGTGAAGTCTTCTATTTTAGGGCTAAAAATAGCTATATATGCTCAAGAAAACTTGTAGGCCCAAGAAGAGAAATCAGAAAGAAGTCAATCAACAGGGCAAAAAGGTGTAACTGTTCACAGAAATTCAGAGAAGGGCTGCTCTTATATAAGGCTACTACAAGCAAGACAACAGAAATTCCTGCCTGAAGACAAAAGTCAGGGGGGTTTTGTGTTCAATACTTCCACATCTAATTACAGAATATTCTTTATCTTGTTTTTCTCAAGCTATTACTGTTTTTTCCTATTTTTGGATACGATTCAAATGAAAAAGTCCCCATCAATTTAATTTTAAATAACTATCGTTATACAGTAAAATTAAAGATAGACGGATATGGAGAACTGAAATCCTTGTCTCTTAATAATGAATGCAATCAAGAAACATTTTATATCTGAAGTATATTGAAAATAATGCTATGTGAAATACATTGTTTGGAGGGATATAATGAATACATAGTGTGAAAATTCTCATAGGGTTGGTATTTTTATGAAGGTGAACAAATGCCTGTTCATTTTTTTATACTCTGGAAGAATATGCACTTTTCAAACTACATAAGAAAATGAAATTCATGCTCACAGAATTAAGTTTCTAGTACCTTCTACATTATTTATATTTGTACTTATGAATCACTAAACACAGCCGCCAGAAAAATCATACAAAAAGAGAGTCATGTTTAGTAAGCTACCATTTGATCTATATTTTGTTAGCTATAGTGGATAGAGTGCCTAGTGGCTTGATCAAGCTAGTGCCTTGATCTCTTTGGGAGAGGAAAACTTTAAACTGCTATTTAACAAACAAAACAAAATTTGGCTCTGAGAATAGGTATGAATGCAACTCACTACATGAATTGCTGATGCTGCAGAAGCAGTTGTCAAAATCTCCACAGCTCACTAAATTTCATGGGGGTTTTACGTAAGAAAGTAGGCAACAGCCACTGAATTGACATTACTGAGATCAATTTGAAGTCAACTATACATTAAACAAAAAAACCCAAACCAAAAACTGGAAAAGTTGCTAGAAGATAGAAGAATAAGATAAAGAAGTATCTGTGCTAGAGCTTGTAAAGAAGGTAGATTGTAGGGGATTTTATTTGGTTTATAAAGGAACAGTAAGAAGAGGGGATGACAATAGGTAGAGAATACTGTTGGGAACAAAATGTCTTTAATTTGCTTTAGGTCTTTCAAAAATTTAGTTGCCTTCTTAGAATCAGTTCTGATAAATCTGCCTTTGTTATTCAGAATGAAGACTTCAAATAATATTCAAAACCATTAGGTCAAGTTAGGAATATATTATTTCTTTTATTCTTTTCAGATTTATAGTGAAATATCTTAATAACTGCTGAAGTAATTCCCATTAAAAATGCATGCATGGTGAGAAGGTCTTGATTGGATCATATTTAAAAAAGATATTTGTTCATTGTTAGTCTTTTAAATATTACCCCAGCCAGAAAGTTGACATCACCACCATCACAATAAAGATATATCCTGTCCTTTGTAATTTTGTAAGAGTATTTGATCTGAAATTAACTTAGCTTATTCTGAAAAATCAGGAGACATTCAATCATGAAACTTTCTACCGTGACCTAAAGCTGAAAGAATACCCACTGCGAGAGAATTACACAAGCTGACTATCCAGAACAGCTGGAATTGCTTAATTGGTTGCAATTTCATTTTGAATACTCTCCTTCGTATCTATCTCTTTGAGACACACTCATATTAAGGAAACTTCCCAGTCTGACCATTCACAACATTCTCTGGCAGTCAGACTCCCAAGGCCGGAGACTTCTGCTGCTGGGATTGAAACTGTTTCAGGACAGGTGACTCCTGAGAGTGATGGGAGCCCTGTTTGCCTTCCCACATATCACACTCTCACACAGACAGAACCACGTGTCCTCACCAGTTCGAGCCCAGGTTTGCCACAGAAGAGTCTCAGATGTCTTGTTCCACAAAGGCATTTATTCACGGTGCATAAACACAGAAACAGACCAAGCCGGTGCCTTCGAGGAAGACAAAAGAACCCCTGGGATTTTATGCACTCACAGTTTGCCGGTGCACAAGTCTTGCTCTTCCTCATAACTGTTTCCCTCCTGATGTGTCTCTCAGTGTCCATTCATCTGGCTGGTGCCACTAGTCTTCGTGCCCTTTGTTAACCAAAGGATTGGCAGTTCACAGCCTCTTGTCTCTCTGGACTCCCACACAGAGCCCAGTTTGCATCTCAGTCTGCCTCTCTAGATTGCAAACCAAGCAACCTGCACCAAATGTATTCTTCAACAGCAAATCTCAGAGAAATTCAAATAAAAGTCACACTTTCAGTAGAAAGTGAAATTAATCTTTTGTTTGTATTGTCAGAATTATAATTTGATGTTTGCTAAGTTACCCTCAAAATTGTTCATCAATGTGCTACTAAATTATATTATAACAATTCAGGGTGGTGTAAAGTATACTCCTTTGTTAAGGTTTTATTTGTTGTTTTCCTCCAATTGCTCAGATACACAAGGTGAAATATGTTTCCATTCCTCTCTGCTTTGCAATTTTATTCCAAGCATGAAACCATTTGTTCAGGAAAACAGAGTGAGACAACCTGATGAAGCAGACAAGGACATGGTGTAGATGCTTGATGCAGACAACATTCTCCTGAGAGGTGGTAAATGTGAATTTTGAATTCTCTGGGCTTCATGAAATTTTAAATAGAAGACTGGTCTTCTAAAACAAACTACTCCTATTCTTTCATTTCAAAAGAAAGTAACTAAGTTGTGTGTTATCTGAGAATCCCAGGCTAGTCCTTGTGAATTAAGTCTGCTATAAAATTTTTCATAGGGGCAAGCCTCTCTCATCCCTCTTTAAGTCAAGAAGACTAATAAGGAATTAAGATGCTTGAATTGGCACACTTGGTGTCAGTTTAGGTTGCCCGGGCTGGCAGGACTGGCCAATGTGACGCAATACTCATGCTCTTCTGAAGCAGCCATTCTGAGTGCTAGCAGGATACAGCACAGCCTCACAAATAGCATCAGATGGCAGTAGTTAGGCATATGAATCCTGTGCCTGGACTTAAACAGTTGTAATAAACTGTAATAAATTTGCTTAGCCAAGTTTAAGACTGTATGATTAAAAATGTCTGATGAGGTAGTGTTTTGCCTTGGCTAAATACAAAGAAGCAATATGTTAAATTAATAGTTAAAAACTAATTTTTGGAGCCATGATGATAAAAGTCTATCAGGTAGTACATACCCAAAATCACCTATTTCTTAATAGAGCTAATCTGGTGTCAGATGCATCTACATCATAGAGTATTGGTGCATGCAAAAGGAAGGACCATAATTTATTTTTGTATGGTTCTTTGTGGTTCTTGGAGTACACATCCATATTGCGTTTTCACAGTTAAGTCAATGAAGTTAATGACAGCTGTGGGTTCTAGGCATAAATTGCACATCTATAGAGTGCTAACTGCTGGAGGATCTTGCATTCAATTTGCAAGGAGAGATCTACAGATGGCTCCCTGTTGGATGTCTTTGCTTCTGCTTCACCAGGAGGGAAACTGCTTTGAGAAAAACAGCAGCACAGCTCAAGTGTGTATTGTAAGATTTCAAGTGCAAACTAAATTTGCACTGAAAAGAAACCCTTCAAAGAAACCCTGGAACACACTAAGAAAATAATGCATCCACTGTTTGAGTTCACAAATGAGAAAGCAAATGTGGCCTCTTAGCCTCTGTACTTTGTATATCCCAGTGCTTAGACACTCACTTTGGAACATTGTCTCTGGTTTTGCTATTTATTCAGACAGATCTTGAATGGCGAAGCATACTAAGCTTCTGGTTCCTAAGCGAGACAGTTATTAGTTCAGGTAATCTAGATTCCTCTGTCCATTTTATGGATTTTAAGTCTGGTGTTCCTTGCATTCCATGTCAACAGAAAGAATAGAGTTTGCCCTCCTTCTTCCATAGATAAATACTATTTATTTTTTCAATGTGCACGTGCTGCCACACCTGAAAAGAAAGAGCAAGCCTTTTGCAGTACTCAAAAAGAGTGTTTATTGATTCTTTTTTCCGTCAGTGATGGGTTTGTTCCAAATCCTTTATGGATATAATAAAACGTCCTGCAGGTCTCCGTGCTTCAGCTCTGTGCAAATATTGCATTTCATTTGCACTCTGAAGACAGTATTGCTTGCTGGCTATCTATTTGCAGGATGTTGTACATCCTAAGGTTTTCTTGCTTTAGTTTGGACCCTAATATGGAGACAATTAAGACTCTTTATTCATTTCAGAAAGAATGATTTCTAACAGATCGGAAAGCATGTGAAAAATAATCACCATTTCCTTTACAGGTCGTGTTTCTGCATACTTTTGAATCTATACAGCTAGATGGTTCCCTCTGTTACTTAAAATTCAATGACCTTTAGGTCTCATGATAACATCACTCAAAACAAGAGTAAGAGAAGAAGGATCTATATTCAAGAAGGATCTTATTCCTAGCAGCCAGTTTATTATCTTAAAAGAAAATAATTGTTTTCTAGCTTGTCAGAGGCGTTAATTGCAAACTGTATATTTAAATTATTATTGGCATGCATTAGTGTGGTACATCTGGTAGAAAAAAGATGCTATCATTCTTAGCCATTTCTGTAGCACAATTTTTTCCTAATTACTCTCTCATTAATCTGAATAGCTAAATAGTTGGTATTCATACCAATAAAAAGGAATCTTGCTTGCTACCCTGGGGAAGTTGTTTTTTCCTTTACATGATCTTTTTTACTTAATATCAACACTAGCACCAAAATTAGTTGCATGCCACTTAAATATGTGTAACCAGCTGTGAATGTATTTTTTTAGTATGCTGCATGAAAAAGTTTTTCCTTTTCTTGAGCTATAGGTGTTAATTGGTATCTTTGTATCTTGCTAATTAAGTTCTAGCAACACCTTTTCCTTCTTCCTTACTCTGAATTTAATGAGCTCCCTTGTTGTAATAATTTATTAGATAATTAGATAAAACACACCAAAAGTTTTTTAGAGAAACTATGAACAAGGAGGCTCAATAGATTTTAGAAAGACAACATGCAGTACACAAATAATCAATATCATATGTTGTTCGTGAAGAAATTTATTGTGTTAACAGGTAAATGTTTCTAATTGTGCAAGTGCATATTACACTGTCAGACAATGTCAGATGGATGTGTTAAGTTATCCATTGGTTCTGTTAAGCAGAGCAAGAGCCTATAACTAAAATTGCCTTAAAAAATCCACAGTGGTCATTTTAGTCTTGTAATACAGGGTTGGAAGGGCTTGATATGTTGTGTTGTCCAGTCCCTGGCCTAGGGTAGTATCAACTACACCATTTTATCCAAAATTTTTCCAATTCACTTTTGAAAAGTACTGATTATGGATATTGCAACCTCCATAGGAAATTTACCTTAGAGCTTTGCATTAATTACTTATGGAGTCAAACCAAATCTCTAATTTAACACTACTTGCCTTGTCCAATATGAAATAGACAAGTCTTTATTTCCTTTCTTCTTTTGGTGGTAAAAAAAAGTAGTTCATACTTTACTGTAGCTTTCCTTTTCTTCGTGTCAAACTATGCATTTACTTCAATCTTCTAAAAGTTATTTTTTTCTAAACCTCTGATCATTCTCCTCTAGTCTTTCTAAAATTTACCTCTCTTGACATGTATAAAATATATAAGAGAAAATTTATTCATTCTTAGTAAAAGGCTTTCCATGTAATTTGCTCCTATAAGAACAGTACTATTGCCTTGTTCACGGTTATACTGACGGTCATTTGCTTTTCTACAAAGACACTTCCCAATGAGTTGTTCCTCTCATTGCATTCAAAATTGCAATGTTCTCAGAAAATGCTCTTGTCTATACTGAACTTCTTCTTTATTTTTTCTTGTTTAGTCTAAGTCATTCCTCCAGTTTATCAAGACCATTCTAAGATCAAATCCAGCCCTTTAATACTTTTGCAGTCCCTCTTAGGTCTATACCATCTGCAAGTTTAATAAAGTTGCTGGCTGATCCATCGCTTAGGAGAAACTACTTGTACATCCCCTCTTTGCACCATTCTTCTCTTTTGGTAACAAACTCTATTGGGAAAATTATGGCTGGACTCAATGATCTTAAGGGTCTTTTCCAACCTAAATGACTCTATGAAATAATTCTAAGGCAACTGTTAGAAATACTGAAGACAAAGGTTTTTATTCATGTCAAAATATTTCCATCAATATTGTTTTGCTATTCCTACCCACTCTTTCCACAGAAATATTATGTGAAATGTTATCAAAGAAAGAGATGATGGACTTATTATTGTTTTTCTTAATTGAAATTACCTGCTATAATTGAATCTACTATAGAATAAAAATATGCTGGTTTAACATAATTATTTTTCTTTTAGGAAATTGGTTTTGCCACACTGTTCATTGTTTTCTAGATGTTCAAAAAAGTTGATATATTGATTATTGGTAATATTAAATTGAAGATGACTGATATGTAATCATTTGATTTTATGTCTTTCATTTTGAAGATAATTTTGTTTGCCCTTTTCAAAGATCTCTTGACCATTTTTCACTAAGAACAGATTGCTTTCAACATTTTTAAGAATGCCAAAAATCAAACTTATCATATCAAAAAACTGTAGAACTTCCATTTAATGTCAGCAAACTCTAGCTTGTAAAATCATAACACCATACTGTTATTAATTGTGTTGTGTCTACCATACTTTGTGCTCTTAATGTAGACATGACAAATGGAAATTGAACACTATTTCTTTGGTCGATCAGAAATAAAACATATCAGCAATTCAACTTTCAATTAATAGTGATACATTTTTAAAAGCTACTTTTTATGTCTGAAATATTAGTTGCATTTTGCTTCGTGTTTTGAACTTTTTGTTGTTTAGGATTTTGTTGCTGTTGCTGGGTTTTTTCCACCACTTATCTGCACTGTTCCTTTAGACTTTTAAGTAATCTAAATTTGTTTCTTCATTATGTATATTTCTTTGTTATTTTTCAGATCATTGAAGAGTTCATTATTTAATCAACAGGTACCTGAATATTATTTCTTTCTTTATTAAATCTATCAAACCATGTTATTACTGTACATTCATGAGATGCAAGATGAAGCAGAATCTACTGTAAGGTTCAGCCTAGTGAAAGTGATGCCTAGTAGACTTTCTGAGTATACCTAGGATTCTTAGATAACTCCCTCAGACACTGGGTTTATGATCTTACAGTTAACATACTCATATTTTGGCTCACCTCACTTTAAAATAAAACGTATGACTACATTCATTAGTTTTTGACTGATTTAGATTATAAATCTTCAGGAAAGAGTATGAAATACTCTTAAATCACATTCTTCATGCATAAAGTTGTTTTCTGTTCAGCCTCAGTTACAGGTCCCCAGGCACTGCACTCCTTTTCCATTTCTTCCCATACTTTCTAAGCATGAATGTTCAAAAGCCTTAGAACCCATATTCAGCCCAAAGACAGGAAGATGGCTATGAACAAAAATTGAGGGGTTTTTTTCATAGAATATGCAGATTGTATATCTTCTGTCAACTCAGGATGCTCCTCCTCTACATACTTTATCCAAGAGGACTAGTTTTGTGATGATCATCTCCCATAAAGGTTGGCCATACTTGTCAGCCTCACTGTGGGCAAACTCCTTTCTTTTTCACTTGTTGGTCTAACCTTTGAGTCTGTTCAAAACTAAAACAAACCAAACCCCCAACAACAACAAAAAAGTAAAATAAATCACTTATTTTCTCTTTCAGTGAGAACTGATTCAGACCCTAATGTGAAAAAAAACTGCATAAAATAGAGCAACAGAAGATTGTGCCTGAATGTTAAACAAATAAATCTAGTATTACAGTTCACTCTTTATCATGTATAATTGATTTATAAAGTGTCTACAGATTATAAGGAGTTATAGAAAATATTTTAAATAGTATGTCAGGCTTCCAAATGTTCAAAAAAATTCAGAAATACATACATATAGCAACATATTTATTTATAACAATTTAATTATTATCTTCTAATTTTAAATATCATGATTTCTCACCATGTCTCATATGTGATAGCACATTTGAAAAAAAAAGAAAAAAGAAGAAGGAAAAATGAAATTAAAAGCTTAAAAAGACTGCATTAATTAGAATTCCCAAAACTGCAGTGAGGCCACTTTGGGAAAAATCTCTGCAAAACATCGCTATTTTCCAAGTTCCAGGGATGCTTTCCACAAGGTTGGTCACAGCCCCATCCAGCTTGTTCTGTTCAAGGTTGCGGATGGTGCATCCACAAGCTCTCTGGGCAGCTTGTTTCAGTGTCTTACCACCTTCACAGTACAGAGCTTCTTCCTGATATCTAAACTAAACCTCCCATTTTTCAGTTTAAAGCCATTCCCCCTTATCCTATCACTACATGCCCTTATAAAAAGTACCATTCCCACTCTCTTGCAGGCCCCATTTGGTTACTGGGAGGCTGCTATAAGGTCTCCACAAAGCCTTCTCTTTTCCTGGCTGGACAACCCCAGCTCTCTCAACTTGTCTTCATAGGAACAATGCTCAAGCCCTCTGATCATCTTCATGGCCCTCCTCTGGACTCAGTCCAATAGGTCCATGTCCTTATGCTGGGGGCCACAGAGCTGGGCACAGGACTTCAGGCAGGGTTTCATGAGAGCAGAGTAGAGGGGCTGAGACCTCCCTCAAACTGCTGGTCATGCTGCTTTTGATGCAGACCGAGTTGGCTTTCTGGGCTGCAAACATACATTTCTCTCTCATGTTGATCTCTCCATCCACCAACACCACCAAGTCTTTCTCCCCAGAGTTCAATCCATTCTCTTCCCAGCCTGTATTAGTGCTTGGGATTGCCCTGACACAGGTAAAGGATCTTGCACTTGACTTTGTTGAACTTCCTGTGGTTTACACAAATCCACCTCTCAAGGTCCCTCTGGGTGACATTCCTTCCCTCCAGCATGTCAACTGCACCACACACCTTGGGGGTGTCAGAAAAATTGCTGAGGGTGTATTCAGTGCCCAGGGACATAAAGGATGACCAAACCGTTATCCTTTCCTCAAGAAATCAGGCAAACCTGATGCCTTAGGTTTTAACTTTTATATTTTTCAAATCATGTACTGCTTAGTGTGCAACCCTGAAGTTTCTTGTGGCCTGTTAACTTCTGCTCTCTTGTGCTAGGTAGACATAGCAAAGTCTCTCCAGACTTTGTCTTCAAGGACACCCAGACCGTCCTAGGCCCAAAAGGTATAAACCAAAAGCCTTTGAGAGGGGGGCAAGCTGAGGGGAATTACATCATTAAACTGAAGCTTTAATTGAAGAATTAACCCTGATATGCAAACGAACCAAACCTATAAAAGTGTGAAGAACTCGTGACCTGTTGTGCATCTTGGCAATAGCCTCTGGCTCCCCAGGGGGTACCTTTGAAGGCCTTTCAAATAAATACCTGCCTTTATTCCCTTACTCCTGTCTAGTCTCTGTTTGTAGGTGGCTTCTCGAGGCATCAAACCCAGTAGAGTTGCTTTCTTCTTCAATACTTAGAAAGCATTTTAATATTTTATGCAGTGACAAGGAACTCTGAGATAGTCATTAAGACATTAAGTTTATTACTTTCTTCTATGTATTACTGCTCATTAATTTTGTTTTTATTTGTTGACTTTTTTATTTATTTATAAACAAGCATTTAGGAAGCAATCAGTGTCTAGACACCTTTGGTTGCTGTTTGGGTTTATATCTTAACATAGAATTAAAAGATTCATCCCACACAGATCCAGAAAAACATTTGGACTCTTTTGCTCTCCTCTAGCTTGGATTACTTCCTAGAATTTTCATAAGGCTTACTTGATTCAGTAAGTCTCTTAAGAGACTATCACATATGTTCCACATTATGGGGTACACACTTGCAAGACATTGTCCCCTTTTCTTTTATTTTGGGATTTTGTGTCTCAGACTTCCTGATTTTCCACATTTCTTTGAGCGTCACTCTTTAAAGAATCTTTACAGTCTACGTGGACAATAGTAGTACGATTTAATCTGCTCTACATGATTTCTTGAATGCAAAAACTAGTTTACTTATTCTCTAAGACTATTGGTTTATGTTGCAATTGGTGTATCACTAAGTTAAGCACGAAATTTCCTCACATGCTTATTTGCAATTTCTTTCTCCAGCCTTCATGACTATTATGTGTTTAGTTTGAGTTTCAGGTTTTAATGTAAATTTCTTTATTAGGAACTAGCACAAAAAATTTCTTTTAGTCCTCAGGCTGAAAGTGCTACTGCTTTCTTGTATATGATGTCCTCAGTATTAGCATAAATTTAAATTTAAAGGAAAAAAAAGATTCTGATTATTTTGACTCAACTTTACCAAATTAATAGTAGATAACTAACTCAAGATTTAAACCAATCTACTTAGTTGTTTATGGATGGGTTGAACTAATACTTAGAAAGTGTCTTTTAGGTGTGTATCCTATGTCATTTATTTGTTTACTCATTCACGATTTTGCCTTTGCAAAAATGTTTGCATGCCTTTACTGGATCTAGTATCTGCACCTACAGCTATTCCCTCCTGTGAATTTTCTTTCCACAGACAGAAAAGACCATAATGCAGAGGTCTGAGGCTCTTGTTTGCAGGAATTCCACAACTTTCTTCCCATTCCTGCTCCTTTTGTCTTCCTAAATTCTTAGTCTTTTTGTTTTGATTAGGTTTATGGTTAAGAATAATCTCTTTATTTTTAATATCTTAGTTAACTTGCAGATCAAGTCTTTTCCTTTGGTATTCAAGACTCATCTTTAGCAGCACCAGAAGGATCCTTCAGAGAGATCAGTTTTCATTTTGCACTGAAATTCTACAGGCATTTTCTCTTGGTTAATTTTCCTTTTCTTTATGGTAAATATAAATTTAAGTATAGCAGCTTTATGCTAACCCATCTACTTTCTCCAAATAGTAAAACTGAAGCTTTGCTGACATCCTGATTGGTCAAACTTGGCATGGATAAGATCTAATTCCTCACCATCCCACTGGTATCCATTCTAGAGAACCAATTGCCTACTCTGCAGGAGACTGCCAATAGTAAAAAATTATCTTATCTCTTAGGAAGATGCAGAAGTTTGAAGCATTTAACATGCTTAAAGAACAAATGTGCTTGCAGCCCAGAAAGTCAACCCTGTTTTGGGCTACATAAAAAGAAGTGTGGCCAGCAGATCAAGTGAGGTAATTCTGTCCCTCTTTTCTGCTCTGCTGAGTCTCCACCTGGGGTACTGCATCTAGCTCTGGGGTCCCCGGTGCAAGAAAATCCTGGACCTGTTATAGTGAATCCCAAGGAGGGCTGTGAAAATGATCAGAATGTTGGAACAAGCCTGTGTAAAAACAATGAGAGAGCTGGGGTTAAGCCTGGAGAAGAGAAGGCTCAGGAAGACCTTATTTCAGACTTTCAATGTATAAAGGGGACTTAGATGGAGAGAGAGATTTTTCCAGGACCTGTAGCAATAGAAAAAGGATTAATGGTTTTAAACTTAAAGAGGATAGGTTGAAATTAGGTTAAGGAAGAAATGCTTCATGATTAGGGTGCTGAGACATAGGAACAAGTTGCCCAGAGAAACTGTGGATGCCTCATCTCTGGCCCTGTTTCAGATAAGGCTGGATGAGGCTTTGGGCGACTTGATCAAGTGAAAGATGTCTCTGCACATGGCAGAAGGGGCATAACTATTTGATCTTAGAAGATAATTATTCTGTGATGAGTCTGAAATTGTGTTTTGTCCTAGGTTTGCTTATCTGTAGAAAATGAAGTATTTTTGATACTGTTATGTTGGCAGTCTCATCCTTGTATGTTATTACTGGTATGGTTGCCTAGGTTACTTGCCTTAAATAATTTTGCTCTCCAGAAGGTTTCCCAGTGTTCCCCCTCAACTATGTACAAAGTTGAGTCACTTTTCAAGTAACTCCCCCTTACCCACCCATGATATTCAGCTTTTCCTCGTGATGCGAACAGCTACCTCTGGCTGCTTTTTAGAATTACAGAGTCCTTTAGGTTGGAAAAGACCTTTAAGATCATGCAACCACAAGAATAACACTGTCAAGTTCTCTAAGCCGTGTGACCATCCACCAATTCATGTTCAGTAATTCCTCTCATCTTTCTTCCCAGGGCAACCTAAGGCCAGGGATGAGTCAGCAGCCTAGTCATATTTTCCCAAATATCCTTGTGATTTACAGTTGCTATGGCAGAAACCTGAAAAAAATCCTTGTGTCATATTCACCTCTGACTGCTTGCAAGGCAGGGATTGTGCAGATACTTGTAGTATCAGTGTTTGTTCTTTGATCTAGCCAAAAATCTGAACCTTCGTGGCCATTTGTTTTGGGTTTTGATTTTTTTAACTGCAAAACTAACCTCTGACCTAATTTTCCTATGTTATGTGAAGAAAAAAGGCTATTTCAATTCCGCTTGTCCTGTGCTTGAAAATGGATGTTTATTGAAGCTCTGAGTTATCAGCTTGATATGGCCAGTGCTGTATTCAAGGCTTACACAAATGATGCATAGATCTGTGCTATGTTATTTGTTTGATTCAGAAAAAAGGCCTTTGACTCATCAAACACAAAGACTGAACTTATTCTCCATGTTTGCTAAAGCATTGTCATGTTCCTTAAATTCTATTAACTTCTAACTGCCCAGATATGGCCAAACTATTTGATGTCACAGGTATAAGTCTGCCAAAATAACAGTCCCTATGAACCATTATGTTTATAGAAAGATATCTGAATGCATTAAATCAGTAATTAATTAATAAAATGCTGTTAAGAGTTGTGGCAGATAAACTACAATTTTAAAAGAGAAAAATAAATTTTTAAAGAATACCACCCTACCCCCTAACTTGCTCCAACAAAAAAAAACCCAAAAACAAACCACCCAAAATAAATAAAACCCTACAAACCCACAGTTCATCTACCCTATTAAAATAAGAAGTAAGGTTAGAACCTTTGTGGCTTGAAATCTTATATTTTGTCTTCATGTGCTTTTTTCTTTATTATTTTCATTGTCATATTTTTCATAGGATTGCAAAAATTTTGTACCATTTTCAGCTTTCATTAAAATACAAAGATTGCTTTGAGAATAGCTTAATTTTGTACAATTATGTCATTTAGTTATTTATTTTTCATTGAAATGGATTTATTCGGAGACACTTTCAGAAGATACTTCTCCACTGTTTTGAGGGGAATTATAACATGATAGATTAGGTTTCAAAAATACGGAATCTTATTCTAACAACAAAGAACATGACCAGAGCAAGTACTGGTAGCTGAATACAGTCACCAGCAGCACAGTAGTAAGAGAGCCATGAGAACAGAAAGGTTCATACATGCAGATGTACATATGTGATAGATACAATTGTACTGCAAAATGTCCTAAGATTATTTTCTTGCTATTATATTTTAGGACAGCTTGAACATGTACTTAGGTTCATACAGGGTTTATTGTGGTTTTTTGGGTTCTTTTTGTTTTGACAATATAAAAATAAGTCCTGGTTCTGCAATCATGTACAACAACAGGTGATTTTGTAAACGTCCACAGGATTAGCCACGTTAGAATAAATGCTGTTTGGTCTGGATCTGTACAAAATATTAATGTAAGAAAAGATTCTAGTGAGATTCCATCTAGGTGATTTGTTCATAGAAGCAGTATTACACCTTTAAGTGTCTTTACACATGCTTTATATGTATGCTTGTCATGCTACAGGACAGTGTGAATTATGAGAGGAATGTTATTTTGGAGAAGAAAACTCTTGTTATCTTTATAGTTCTGTAATTGCAGAGATAACTGCAGTTTGCATTTAGAATTCAGAAATTGTTATCTTTCATATTTCTAATAACTAGAACTATATAACACAATGAAAGTGCTACTTCTACTACTATTTATTTGCATTATTATGTACTGTGATACTTTCCATACCCCTTAGAATTTATGTTTGATACTGAAAAATTTCCATATATTTCTGTGCTAGATTGCAAACTTCATTTTGAATCCTTTCTTTGGTTCATTCTTTACCTGAATATTAGACTAAAATAAATAAATAGAAAATAGATGAGAGAAATCTTACAGTAGAAGAGTAGGAAATGAATAAAGAAAGGATTATGGCCTCTCACCTAACAATTTTGTTTGACTAACTAAAAAAAGAGATTCAGGCTGGAGCATAATCACAATTCTGCATTACTGTTCTGCTTCAAAAACAGCTTAAACATGCAACCAAAGGGCACAATTAAAGTAGTAGAAATTGAAATTTATTATTTAGTTTTGGAGTTTGTTTATTTCTTCAGTCTTTTATTGGAGGTGTGAGTAGAAGGGGCTTACGAATTTTATGAAGGCACATGGCATGATATTAGTTGAGCTGAAAGGTCATGATACCATGGGTGAGTACCCAGTATGCTTCACAGCCATCTTACTGAGGGTCACTTGCTCTTTAGGTTTTTTACTGCTTCATTACTTCAGTTTCTCTCACAGGCTTCTATCCCATCAGTTGTTTGTTTTTCTTCTCGAATAGAGGTTTTCCTTTGTTTTGTCTCTTATCATATTTCTTTTTACTTCCTTAATTTCTATTGTTAATAATAGCATGCCATTTTGCCCCTAAGTTCTCATTTGCTCTAGATCTCTTTTGCTCAAACTCTTTAAAGTACATCTTTCTTCTTAATCCAGCTCCAGCCATGGTGAAAAATTAGAAAGAGGCAGTAACTTTTACTCTGTTCCTTTTCTGTTTACTGAACCTGACGAACATTTTGCTAGCTGAAGACTGATTTCATTTCTGTGGCCGGGGTTAACAGTTGCTGGCAGTAGTTTTGATTAAGAGGAAGAGCGTGTGAACTTTGAGAGGGGAAGATTGTAGTAAGAGACTTTTAAAAATCTGTAAGCATCAAGAATAAATAAATACTGCCAGAACACTTGTTAGTGTTTTCTGATTATTTTTTCTTCCTCAACTCAAACACTGAACCCTTAGCAAGCAAATCCATTGAGGCATTTTACATGATGGATAAAATTTGCAGGCTTTGCAAGCAATGAAGTCTCAATGAAAAAGCAAAAAGAACTAAAATGCTTCATCTGAATAATGTTTTTATATTACAAATACATGGAAATATTAATTTTTGATAAATAGCTGACAGATTTTAAAAAATAAAAAAATGAAATGTTTTTGGTCTATATTTTTCCTTTTTAACAAGATTTAATGTTGCACTTAAGCTACAAGTAATCTGAAACACAGTGTTGGTACTTTAATTTATCCTTAAATATTTAAGAATTTAAATTACATAAATATTTTTAGGGTTTGTTTTGTCAGGTGTCTTAAATTTGTCCTTTTTAGAGAAGGAAAAAAATTAAATTAAACATTGTAAATTTCAAGCCACTGAACAAATTAGTAGAGAAACACAGATTTGGGCTAGTACAGTAGTAAATTTAATCCATCCCCTCCTTTTTTAATTCTACTTCAGTAAAACCATTTTTAAAAAGCTTAGCAAAATTTTTGCAGTCTTTAACTATCATCTATTTCTTTCACTTCATTTGCCTCCATATACAGAGACTTAGCTGAAATGTTGCCATAAACTGTTTATTTCTCCCCTCCTTCTACATCAGTAGTCAATAGATTACAAGGAAATAATGACATCTTTGTATTTTAATCATTAATAAACACTATGTACACTCTAATTTGTACAGTATATGTTTTTCAGAGAGTTAGTCTTCGGCACATGTGTATTGGAAATTTTGTTTCAGATTTTATATGTCTTTTGCACACCATATTAATGTTATTAAGAGCACTTATTATCTTGGGTAGATATTTATGGCTTTTCAGACCTTTTAATAGTCTAGTGTAGTAATGTTACAGACAAAAAGTAGACAATATTATATTGTGAAATATAACATTTGATACTTCAGAAGACATGTATTAGTAAACTTTTTTCTGATAATTCAATCACTTCTCTTCTCCTAACCACAAGAAAAATACCTCAGTATTTTTAAAATCAAGCCATTTATATAATCTATCTGCATATTCTCCCTACAGAGTGCTTCTAGAAATTAACTTAGTTTACAGTGTCTAGCCTCTAGGGACAGCCAGCAGGCAGTTTTGCCTTAACTGTTTTTAATGTGTGGAAATATACTTCTCAGTTACTCAAAGGATCATGTGGAATTTTTATTGCCCCTAGGAAGATACTGCACAGCAAAAAGTCCAGCACTGGATTTGTCTGGCAGTAGAAGCTTTCCTCCCACAGGCATTAGCCTGGCTTGGTGCAGTTAACCCACATTTCGTGACTGAAAAGCAGCAATGCTGGTTTGAGGTTGCAACATCAGCACTAACCCACACCGTGCCGCCTCATTCAGCTCCACCCTTGAGACTGAACGCGTCATCAGACCATCAGCGACTGTCATGAGAAATAATTTTTGAAGATAGTACTTTGAGATGGCTAGCCTCTGTTCTATTGCAAAGTTCATGATATGCTTTTACATTATTACAGTTGTCCTTGAATAGCTGCTGATAGAAATGAGATGGGAAATAGTGTCCTTTTCACTGGTGATTATTTCGATTCCCTGATGATTTGTACTGGGATGTTCTGTGAACTGTGGTACACAAAGCAAGCTATTGAAATTCTGGTTACTAAATCCTTCATTTCCTCTTGACATTGTGCATCAGGATTGCGTATTGTAGAAAAGAAAGTATCACTGAAAGTTTATCAGGTTAGATGAAGGGATTTTTCCTAAACTGAACGCTTTTACAGACTTTTCTTGTGCATGGATAAAGATATGGAAATTTTAGATCAAAGACCAAACAAAAGCTTCTTGTTTGATTGATTGATTTTTTTTCCCTACTGGAATGAAGGCTTTGACAAAATAATGTTATTTCTTTCCCTTTCACCCAACTTCTCAGAGACTATCTAACTATTTCCTAAATAGTTTCAAGGGCAATAGCAGAAGTCATTTCAAATTTCTTGCATGTTGTCTTATAAATACATTCAGTTATGATGGTTTTACCTTCAAGATAAAGCACGTTAAAACATGTCTACTTACCATTATCCTACTGGATCAGCAGTCCTCACAGTTAAATAGCTCAGTGCACCACTGGGTGATCCAGAATCATGAAAATCCTCTCATGATTTTTTTCTTCTCCATGTTAACAAAAACATATTTCACTGAAAATAACAAGTGAAGAAGTAGAAGCCTGTTCCTTTAGCTGGATGAACACTGTATGAAATTACTTATTAGCCACTCTCCTGGTGAATCACGTGACTTTATCCGAATATCTTGCCAAATAGATGACAGGTCATGCAAACCTGCAGCCATTTGAGGCAATAACAAAAATAAATAAAAATATTTTCCCTAGTTAACCGCAACATCCCATTTTAATTTTGCATAACTTTAACTTCCTTTTAATTTTTTTTTTTTAATGTCAGAATTGCTGCACAAACAGCATTCATACCAATTAAACCATGATTTACCCCATCAGGCATTTCATCCTCTTACATCTCAAGCACTGTATTGTGAGAGGTGAGATACGGTTGGGAGGAGTGAGGCTTGACTTTCAGCACTTGCAAGATAGATCATTTTAACTCCTAATTTGCTACAGGGAATAGAGAAGGCACAATTATTTCTGAATAAAATAAAGGCAATAAACAAAAGGAAATAAAAGTAACATCAGTATCTGTAAAAAAAACAACCAACTAAAACAAGCCAAAGCCTACAACAAGTAAAACCCATAAAAAACACTGCCTTATTTTTTTCTTTGAAAGGCTGCAGATATTTACTTTCAGCACAAAAAAAATTATTGTATATTTGCTGGAGGGAATGTATTTATGGTTGACTAAAATTCATTCATCTAAATGTTCTAAGACACACTTTGTTTTTGGTGTGTCTTCATTGGCACACTCTCTTCTGTGAATGTCTTGCAGATTTGAATCTCATATAACCATATATAATCTATTTCATGTCCTACATAGGAAATTACTCAAAAAAAATATGTGATGAATATATTTGAATATACTTTGCTCTATACCTGCGAGGAGAGGAAGAAAACGGATTTGGGGAAAGGTGTGCCGTTTTACTTGAGGGGATCTCAGTCATGGGAGAATTAGGGCAGGGTCAGGTAGCAGAAACTCAGCAGATGGAAGATCTCCAGCAGGTGGACTTACTGTGCATAGTCATCATGGAGGCAGGCATTCCTGGGAGTACCTGATGGCCTACGGATCATGAAAGAAGGTGCCTCATAATACTTGAAATATTACTATAGATCTGCTTGTTAAAAATTAGGGGACTTCAAATTAGGGAAGCAGAAACAAAGGGAAGTTCCTTAAAAGCAGTTTAACCCCGTCTCACTTCTGAAGAAGAAATCCCTGTTAAAATCCAAGATTTTCCATACTTTTTTTTTCCCTCTTCCTCTCATGGGAAACAAGAACAGAAACAGCAATAAAAACCTTCTACTGACATACACATGCAGAGTTTTATTGCTACTGCTGCTCATGTTCTGTGAGTGAAGAGAATGAAATAAGGAACTACATACTGAAACAGCACAGGGTAAGCAGGCTATACTGCTGAGCAAGTTTACCCTCACCTTCAGATATGGAAAATGACAGTACTGGATTTAAAGGTATTTGCACTGCATGATCCCTTAATAATAATTATAAGCTAAAACTCTTTTATTTAATATTATATATAACCACATAATTTCCACTGGATTAATTAATGTATAAACATAGTGATTATATCCCAGACATTTGATGTGGAGTTTGATGCTTTAATTTAAAATTGGGCAATATTCTTATGCAAATTAATCCCCAGATTTTTCTGCTCTTTATACATGTTTCAATAATTTCAAAAGATGAATAGTAAAAAGAAATTGTACCCAGTTAGGATAGAATTAATCATGAATGTTATGAAGAAATATGTTCATTCTGCAAGGATAAGTTGCTATTAGTTATTGGAGACAAATTTCTAATGAACACAGGTCTGTTGGTTTTCTAGCTGACACTGTCACCTGTGCAATGAAGGCCTCCCAGACAGTCACATGGCTTTTTTTTGACAGTCAGGGTTTGTTAAATTTTTTCTATCATGCACGCTGCATCTCCGGTTTTGTTTTTTATTTTCTTCTAATTCACAACTTAAAGCTTGCAAGAAAATCAAGTTGACAATTCACACTTTTCAGTTCTATTCAGATGCTTTTTTGGCCTTTTCTCTATACTTAGGCCAAAACAAAGAAAGGATATTCTAAGTATGTATTTAAATGGTAATAATTTCTCTATTGAAAGCTGTCGAATTTTCTTTTTAGAAGCATTTTTTTCTTGTAAATTTAGAATGTAATGTGAATTATGATGTTTCATGTTTATCTAGATGCAGTGCTTATCTGAAAAGAGGAAGAAGTAACTTTGCCATAGGTCTCAGCTGGAGATAGTCAATTCATAGTTCTTTCTTGTCAGAATGTTGTCAAGAGTATATGGGGAAAAAATGAAACTGGCTCAAGCTAATTGATGAAGATGCCTTCCCTTTTACTGGAAATGACTCAAAACTAATGAAGATTTTTGTGATTATGGAACAGGGTCTAGGATCCACAGATTTCTGGGGCTTGCTGTGTTTGATATGAGAAGTTCCAATGACAAGCAGAACACATTCTTTCTGAAAAGACTGGAAACTGAGGATGAAGAATAAGTACTTAAAATAGGGACATAGTGTTTCCTGCTTTAACTTTCCCACAACTGCTTGAGTTTATTTATAATACTTTTATTTAGACTTCAGTTAAAATTTGTGTACTGGATAAAGTAGAGTTTTGAAGTCTGATAATCATTAATTGAGTTGTCTGAATGTGTTCTCAATAGCAGCCCTGTGTGGAATTTGACTGTTTTCCATGCTTTCAAAACATATTGGCAAAGAAGTTTTCACTGGCGATCTCATGTATTCTATTTATGTGGAACTTGACAGAAATATGAATTTTGGTGTTCTTCTGAGTGGTATGAATAACTCCGCACATCTCTGGAAGGTAATTTAGCATGAATGAATTCTTTGCCTTGATATTTATGAGTGCAGCTGTAGGCAATAACCTAAAGTCTGGAATAAATTTTCTGTGAAAGTGAAATACAACAAGAGTTTTATGAGCCCCAGATCATATAAAGTGTTTGCAAAATTAGAATGATTAAAGGATGATAAAGCACCAGGCTCAGATAAATTGTTCGGTGGCATGTTTGGGGAACTAGAAAAGTCTGTGTCAGATATTTCTGATAACTCACGGAGGTTAATGAAGTAACAGAGGTGGCAAAATGTGTTTCCCTTTAAAAGTGTGAGAAAAGATCTATGAAAGATTCAAAACTACAGACCTGAAAAGCATACAATAATTAGAAGAATAGTGTGGATGGAATACATAAGATAGGAATATGAGCCATTTAAAACAATGGCAGATAAGGGACATAACTATTTTCTTTATTTGTTTTAAAAATATATATTTACTAAATTTGTGAATAAAGAGGTAGTAGTGGAAATAATTTATGTGGGTTTCAGGAACATTTTTATATGTCATTATACAAAAATGCATTTCTGTGCTGGAACTTGCAGTGCTTTGGCATAAAAACTGCAGGAAAGGGTTTTGTGCAAGAGCTTAAAACTGGGCCAGGGTTACTGATCAACTCTCCTTTTCATATGGAAACATAGGAACATGGCACCTGAAGTAGAGTAAAAGGTGGCTCCCCAAATATTTCTGAGGTTGCATATTCAGTCAGAAGTTCCAGTTATATTTTTTTCACATTTGTTGTAGAGTATGACATGGAGCTTTTAGTTAAACTGAATTTTATTCTTGGGTAGGGAATTCTGTATGGCTATGCAGATTGGAGTCTTTTGCTACATCTATATTCATAAATTGAAAGGGTTAAAGTCTTGTTCTCTTGCCTTGATTGCTATTGATGCAGCACATCTCTCCATTTGTTTAAACTGTGTCCTTAACCCAAGCAAAATGGTCACTACCCAAGAACAGATTTCAGAATTTTCATGGGATTTCAATTCATGGATTAATAAATTATGGGTGCCCATTAAATAAGGATATATATTTGAATGGAAGATAGGGAAGAATAAAGAACTGGTCAGGGATTTCTGCTTATAATATCAGAAACTTCCATAATAGAATATTATCTGTGAGGTTACATTCTCAGAAACTGAGATTATTAATACAAAAGTCCTCCTAACTGGGTATATAAATCTTACTGTGATTAGATTTCTGAAAATATCTGATTCATACAAAATAGCCCAAAAAGTTATAAAATCCCTAAACATAATTTTAAAACAAGGTATTTTATAATTGAAGTAATACTGTCGTCTCGCTACACACAGTATGTGGTACTCATGAAGCTGTATGGATGCATTCCATTGACTGTAGCGTAATAGAAATGCAAATAGTTTTATATGTGTTAGTTCTTGTTTCCATGACAGTTGAAATACTGTAGAAAATAATAATAAAAGAGTATATCAGGTAGCATTCCAGTGACTGGAGACAGTGTATCGTCTAGTGATTAGAAAGATCCTGTCTAACCTTGATGACTAGGGAAGAAGTAGGAGGATTGGGAATTCAATGAGGTATGTCAAATCTTATTAGTCTACATAATTTCCCCTTGCTGAATTCTGACAAGGCAGCACTGTTCTTGAAACTGAGCAAATATTCATAGTAAATAATAATTCATTTAAAATTTTAAAACTATGTCAGCAAATAATTATTTTCTTTCAAATTATTATTTCTTACAAATATGTAGCTTATTACTCAATATTAAGTGTTGTTGCATAGCAATTATTAGTTAAATAAAAGATAGTATGTCAGTCTTGTTACATCATTGGAGAAGGATAATTCAAGTTTATGACAATAATATTAAATAAAGTAGATATCTCATTTAGTTTTCTGTTGACTTTCCTCAAATAATACGGCAATGAACCATAACACCTATGGGGAGCATAAACATAGTTTTATTTAAATAATTAAAATTCTATCACAGAAATCCACATCTCATTATAATTAATTTTCTTCTTTATTTAAACCTGATCATTTAATTTTTTTGTTTTCCCTATGATACGAAGAAAGCAATTCAATAAATTCTGTCCTTTTTTCAAAGCATGTTCCTGCAGTTTATTTCACTTCACATGTATTTGCTTTGAAAGGAGAAGAGACTTTCCTACCATTTCAACATAGCGACAGATTAGACTTAAAATTCTATTTCTTGCTTATGCTATATTCATACTGCAATCAGATATGCTGTGATGGTACCTTCTATTTGACAGCTCTTTCTCTCAGCTGAAATTTGTCTCTTGAAATTAAAAAACTCTGTCATTTGACCCCACAGTGATCTGTTATTCATCTATTAACTGACAATCTGTGAATAAACACTATCTGTTCTTAAATCGTCTCTGAAGAGGTGGGCGGATTGACGTTATGTTTTTGTTACCTGCTGAAGTTTTGTTTCATTTAAGTTTGGGAGTTTCTTCCCTTCACTGGGTACTGAAGGATGTTTGCCAGTGAGGGCATGTAAGAGATCAAGAGCCCAGATGACTGATCCCAAATGAAGCGGAAACAAATTGATATCAGCAAGCAGCAGAGATAGTAACTAGCTGCGAAACAAGAGGTCATGGTCTGAGGTTAAAGGGGGTAGTAGCTGAGAGGCAGCTCAAACAGCCTGTCTTTACACAAGGAAAAATTCAAATACAGAGCAAAACAGCAAGAAACTGTACAAAACACAATGAAGCCATGAACTGGGGAGAAGAAAAAATATTTAATAAATGGAATCATGATTAGAGGAAAGTCTGTGACTTTTTGTTCAGATCCGAGTTAAGGCTCAGAATCATAAGAGGGATTAGAAACAAAATTAACTATCAGAAAGTTATTCTATCTCCCTGGTTAAATTGTAATCTAGGTAACTCCTGCTTTACTTTTAATATTTTGTGTGGTTTGATTTTTAAGAGAATAATTTCTCCTACTCACTTTAAATTAATTTTTAGGCTACGCTGTATTTCAGACTGAATTTAGACTTCTCCCTGTTTATATGTGGTATAATTTTGATTGTAGGAACAGTCTTCCCTCTGCATAATCTGTTTTAACAAGAGTATTTCAGTTTTATTGTAACGTTCCATGTTCTAGCTGAAAATCTCAAGTATCATCAAAGAGTCTATGGACAGATAGTGATGCTCAGAAAAAAAGAAACATAGAAACACATGAAAATGTTACGTGTAGTAGGTGGAATATTAGCTTTTTGCATTTTCTTTTGATTTTATGTTCACAGAAGCATACTTCTATGCCAAGTGAAGGTGGCTAAGATTGGTTTTGTAAGGAATTTAGGAACTATTCTAGAGAAACCGAAATCTTCTCTGGCTTCACAGTACTTTGTCAACTAATATGTCTATGAAATAAAGCCTAGGTGGTGTAGTGAGATTAGATGGACTTAATCACATTTCCCCAGACAAATTTTGACATGTGTCACGTAAATTAATGACCATAAGACTTTTCTTGAATGTTCTTCCACATTTTACTAGAAACAAAATGATCAGGCAACTAGATGGGTTGAATCATATGTGAATCACATGTGAATCACGTAGAATCAGCTGCAGCTGAAGGAAGTAAGGAAAGCCTGTAAACTGAAATATGTGATACAGCATTACATTATTTCGTAGAAACAGTTATGAGAACAGAAGACAAATTAGATAAGTTTATATTTAATTTTCCTTTTCGATTTTGTGGCAGACTGACCAAAAATGAGCAAGAAAATTCTCATTGTAACTTTGGTTGTATTCATAAGAAGATAAATAATGTTATGCACGCTACCGGTGTGCTTCAGTACTACCAGTACCATTCAGCACTGATAGTACTGAAGCCTTACTTCAGTACTACCAGTGCTAACACAATGTTACTGGAGTCCTGGTGTAAGGTAGTTGTAAAGATAATATGTGGCATGTTAACAGATCCATATAGTGGACTGCAAATTTACTCACCTGTCTGGCTTGTGTTTCTTCTTCTGTGTGATTGCAGCATATTGAGTACTGAATCAGAGTGCAATAAAGGATTTGGTTTTTCCTTCCACCTGAACTATCTTTCTCTCAGGAAATCAGTAAAAGAGGCTTTTGTGGTATTTGGAATGTATTTACCTAGAAGTAGAGAAATAACGTTCAAAAAATCCTTGGACAGCCATTTCTACTGAATGCCAATAAAGTAATTATGCTATTTTTAATTACTTTACTTGAGTCTGAAGATCCAAGTAAGAAATGGGAGAATCTTAATTTCAGAAAAGACTAGAGAAAAGGGGTGGAAGAAAACACAACAAATTGGTGAGGAAGAAACAAGTAGTGCTAAAAATATTACTAGTTTTCATTTAGAATGATTACCTTCAAGTAATTACATTTATGTAATGAATCTATGGTTAAGAGCTGAGATATAAAAAAAAAGACCCACAAAGAACATTTCCATGTCAAACTATGAAAAGTTTAAGTATCTCTATATTTATATTAGATTCATCATGTGGAAACAGTAGAGAAAACTCCAGCTGAGAAAACATCGAATCAATTATTAGAAATCTTCATTATCATGTTCATTAGTGAAATCAGGGTATTTTATTTGCTCTGTTTAGTTATTTGCTAAGTTTTTTTCCTATTTGTCTCTATATAAAATTTCATAACGTTTGTATTTAGAATGCATGTCATTTCTTTCAATATTACTAAGAAATATTTTAATCAGGAAGAACTTTTCAAAATATGTTTTTCCATTTGAAAGTTTTAGTTATCCAATCACAGAAAAAAACGAACGTTGACTAATTCAGAAGACCAATCAAGTGCATGGAATAGTAAATCAATTATACCCAGTGAAAAGAGGGAATGTTCAACATAAACACAAAAATTGAATTGATTAGCAGAATGCATTCAGAGATTTAGATACTTTTTAAAGCATAAAAACTTTGGTATGATTGAAGGTGTTTTGAGAATAATAAAGGACTAAATTTACAGCAAACCTTAGTAAGCATATCATTTTACTTTTGATGTTTGAGTTGATGGAATTATAAGTCTCATTCATAAAATTTTGTTTTAGAAGAGTTTGACTATGTGAACATGATTGTGGAATGACATTCTGACAGTACTTATTACTCAGGCAAAATGAATTTGCATTGAAGTAAAGACAGTAAGACTGTAAGGGGGTTTCCATGTCTCAGCTCTGGGGTCCAATTAAATATTCACTCCTACTTTCACTGGGGTTTTTTACTTTGCTTTTCTTTTGAATTAATTTTGTTCCTCTGAAGCGTCTATGTTCATCCATCTCTTCCTTCTTTTAGATGCCTACTCAGTCCTTTGCTTAATCACAGAATCATAGAATCATTTAGGTTGGAAAAGACCTTTACAATCACCTAGTCCAACTGCTGCCTAGTCCACCATTAAACCATGTCCCTAAATGCCATATCTATATATCTTTTAAATTCCTCCAGGGGCAGTGACGACCACTGCCCTGGGCAGCCTGTTCCAATGGCTGACCACCGTTTCCATGAAGAATTTTTTCCCAATATCCAATCTAAACCTCCCTTGGTGTCACTTGAAGTAATTTCCTCATCCTGTTGCTTGTTACTTGGGAAAAGAAATCGACCCTCACACGGCTACAAGTTCCTTACAGGTGGTTGTAGAGAGCGGTAAAGTCCCCCTTGAGCCTCCTTTTCTCTGGGCTAAACAACCCCAGATCCCACAGCCACTCCTCAAAGGGCTTGTTTCCAGGCCCTTCATCAGCTCCGTTGCCCTTCTCTGGACACGCTCCAGAAACTGAACATCTTTCTTGTAGTGAGGGGTCCAAAACCAAGCACAGCATTCAAGGTGTGGCCTCACCACTGCCGACTACAGGGGTACGATCACTGCCCTGGTCCTGCTGGCCACGCTACTGCGGACACAGGCCAGGAGGCCATTGGCCTTCTTGGTCACCTGGGCACCTGCTGGCTCATGGTCAGCCACTGTTGTCCAGCACCCAGTCCTTTTCCTCCAGGCAGCTTTCCAGCTACTTTTCCCCCAGCCTGTAGCGCTGTATGGGGTAGTTGTTATTTAAGTGCAGGACCTCACTTATTGAACTTCATACCGCTGGCATGATATCATCAATCCAGCCTGTCCAGGTCCTTCTGCAGATCCTTCCTACCTCCAAATAGATCAAAATTCCAATTAATTGACTACATACGTGAAAGACCTCTGAGAAAGATTATTTGTGAAAACAAACAAACAAACAAGATAATTAATTATAAGAAGTTATCCTTGCACCACAATTAGACTCCTGGCATGTGGAATTCTAATAAAGGAACAAGTGCAAAATATTCCATTTTTGAAGTTTTTAATCAAGAACTTAATATGGACTTGATATGGTCTGAATGTTTCATGTTTGCATTATGGTAACAATAACTAAATTAAAAATCCCTCTTGCTTTCTGTCAAGTAGTTATATAGACTACTGAGTATTGATACATAGTTCATGTAAAGAAAGGCAGAGAGTGAAACGTTATAAGAAATAAATTTTTAATTTAAGTTTTTACTTTAATGTCTTCATTGATTAAAACAAAATCTCTGCATATTTCTGCAAATGAGGATATTAAGCTAAATAAATTAATTAAAAAATGTCTTAGAAAAAAAACTTTGTTCATTAATTTGAATGGGTAAAATAAATCTAATGAACATTAAGGAATGATGGCTTTATGGCTCATTTTCTAATGTCTGAATTAGAAAGTGAAGCAATCATGAATTGCCTGCTTCTCTGGTGAACAAGATCCACAGTATTTTTGCAATTAATTCCTGGCAGGCTTACCCTTCATCATGACCCAGAATGTGTCCTGAAGTCCCAGGATGAAAGCTGAGATGTCTCTGCCCTTGACCCCTAGTCCCCAACCCTTCACTTTCAAAAAAGCTGAGTATCATTCAACAGAGTTGGTGGGAAACATAAGCTTTCCGTGTGAGGGAGCTGACAGTGCTGCTGAACCGAACATAACATTCAGCATGAGATCAATAACTCATGGTCTCCTTCTGAATGGGATTGCTTTTCTTTTGTGCATGTAAGGGGAGCCTGGGGCAGAGCTAGTTACTGCCTTGGAGTGATTGAATGCAGAGGAATGAATGAGCAGTAAAGCAGAGCTTGCCCTCCCTCCCCCTTCCCACTCCCCCTTCTCTTTTCCTTTCTTTTCTTTGCTTTTTCTTGTGTTTCAGGCCCAGTGTCAGCAGAGCAGGAGAGGAACAGGTTCAGCTTGGACTGTAGAAGTGCCCTGGTGTGCCTGTGACTGAGGCAGTGAATGCTGTTAAGTGGAGTGGCTGTGCTCTGGGTGCCCGCCCCACCACAGGGATCCCCCACCACTGCCCTGACCTGCTGCCCTGGGGAGGTCAGCACTCAAAGGCAGCCTGGGAAGACAAGTTAGAGTTACTAACCTCTCCTCAGGGCACTCTATGAGCATATGACACTGACCTAAACACCTCCTTAACCTAGAAATTAGGATCTTATACTGGGGAGGTAAAATGGTGGCCAGTGGTGAACTTTAAATTCTATAGAGGCTTTTGACTGCTGAGTAGGTGTAACTTATATGACAAAGGAGATAAAACAGGAGCAAGTGTAGTAGGACACAATTGGTGTGTGCTTCCTAGTTTCTCATTTGTTAATGTATGTTCACTTTAATTTACATTGGTTATAAGCTTTCAGTGGATTAAAAGAGTCATAAGTACCTATGCTTCTCCTTCCTTTGCAAGGTGCCAAAGCAAATACTTCTGGACTTCATACAGGACACTACTGATGGGGGAAGCCACTTCTTTCGGAGACACCACGGTATTGCTGTAACAGAGATGATAGTGTGTTTCGGTTCTGTCACATGTTGAATGCAGAACTTCCATGACTTTCAAATGGGATTTTGCATTTTTCTCAGCTTTATCTGATTTTAATTTGACTAAAACATTGATAAAAATAAAAATATATTTTACTATAACATGGATTTTTAATAATTTCTGACAGCATCTTTTATTTTATCACCACTTCAAGTGTTAATTTTAGTATTTTTTTCAAATTGTCTATTCTACTATTACCACCTAATTCCACTGTAAACAGATTGACCTCTGCTCTAGAATAAAGGGTTTGGTTTTCTTCTTCCTTTGCCGTTGATTTTCGTAATTCTTCCTCTGCCTAATACAAGTGACAAAGGAAGAGAGTCCTTTGACATCATACATCTTTCCTGAGCAGGCTTTCTTAAGCTTGACTAACTAGTTAATTAAAAACATTTGACATTGGTCACAGAGTAATGGTCACCCAAATACATTGATTGGTTACTAGTTCATACACTTGAAGTTTAAAGTACCAGGACTTTTACAAAAAAACCCCAATCTTTTGGTATTGCTATCTGCCAGTTTCAAGCAATAATTGTTTTATGTTCACAGTCTTGAATTGCTACATTTTTTTAAAGTGCAGTATCCTATACACTGATAAGTAGTAAAAGATTTTTGTGTGCTGGTTTTAGAGCAAATTTGGAACAGCATTAATGTTGATATAGTTTTATTTTTATTAATTTGGACATAAAAGTCTTCCAAAGGTATATTATTAGGAGGAATAAAAAAGAAAGTAAAGTACAGTTATATGAATTATAGAGACGACTCAAACAAACTAACTAAATAACACAAGGTTTGAAAACAGTTGAATGTCTTTTTTGCCCTCCTTTTCTTCTTTCTGTTCAGTAAAGGAGGATAATACTGAAAATGACCAGAATTAGCAAAGTTATCTCTTTTTATGTAAAAAATAATAAAGTTACCTGTGGAAGAATGCATGAAATCGGTATATAGATTTTTCAGTGTCTAGAGAAATGGGCTTTTACAGTATCCCAACCTCAACCTAAGTCTTTTAGAGGGGAAGGAAAAAGAATTTAGGGAAAAAAGTTGAGAGTAATTAAAACTATTTTTATGGATACATTATGTTCATAAAATTATCTTAAATCATTACTCCTCTTTCTTCCTTTTTGCTACTAAACTCTAACCATAGAAACCCCCAAACAAACAAGCAAAAATAATCCCCAATTCACAATGCATTTCACTTTGGCAGTGACCAACATTTAGCTAGTGAAAAAGACGATCTTAGTAGACTTTCTGCAGAACAGATACAGCATATTTATTTTATTATAACTGAGGGAAGGGCTCCCAATTCTTAAGGGAGGAATGAAGAAACCCTCATTAATGAAAAATGTATAGTCCAAAACAGTCTGTAAGAGACAGATGTAAAATTAATTATCCTGGATTCCTAGATTCTTCAGCAAAGCACACCTGAGGACCGAAAAGACTTAATTTATTTACTTTAGGCATTCTCTTTACCGAGCTTTCAAGGATGATCAAATCATTAGCAAGAGCCAATCAGCAGAGACTACCTCTTCTGCTCTTAACCTGAGCAGAATATTGCAGCTGGTATGTGTCAAGGAGAGCAGAGAGGGAGAAGCTGCTGAAGTGGCCAGGTCACTTAATCTAATGCATATTCACACTGAGGACAGCAGAAGTTACAAATGTGCAATCCAAAATTTGAATAATACTAGGGATTCTAGAAAGAAGATGACGAGAGGATGGAACTCTTTCAACTTAATTTTAGAAAGGACTTCTTACCCTGTTTGTTGGTGGTAAAAATATTTAGCAACAGTGCTGGAGTCTGGACTTCAGCACTTCCTTTCAGAACAACAGTGACACCTTCACAGTCTTCATTTTCCTCTTGTGTTTAATCCTCTTTATCACACTGGAGGTGGTGGGTGGGGTGGGGTGCGTGTTGTTTGTTTATTGGTTCGGTTTGTTTACTCATTTTAAGAGAGGGGGAAAAAAATAGAGGCCTATTACCGTTAAATGACAATAACAAATCAGGTTTTCATTGCACTTAATCAATCTCCTTATCAACAAACCCCGACTAAGCACTTCTACTGAAAAAATTTAACACAAAAGATATAATGAAAGCAAACAAAACCTCTACAGAATATCAGTGGATAGAATAGCTCCTGAGAAACACAAGAGGTTTGATTTTTCTTTTAATGAAGTTTTATGTGGTTTTTGTTCCTGGTATCTGATCCCAGTATTCTGGGAAGGGAAACTTTATTAAAAAGGTATGATTTTTGGAAAATCCACTAAAACATATTCAAATCAATGTTTCCCTTGCAGAAAAAAAACCAAAAAACCCTGGGGAGAGAATTAACAGGAATTACTGTGTGGATTGGTCTGCTACTTGTTTTGTATGCTTGACTGCTTGTCAGTGGGCAGAAATCAATAGTTCCCTTTTCACACAGAGAAGAGAAGGAAATGGGGGTCAAATTTTTCCTTATGGGTAGTTTCAGTATAGATTAAGTGTTGTACATGCGTGTCTCTAGTGTATCCCCTAAATATACAATTTGCCATAACATTTCAAAAATATGCATTTATGCATACATTCACAGTTGATTAATTTGTTACATTTCTCTTTCTGAATTTACTGTAGAAGTTATTGTCACTTATAACAAATATTATAGCTTATATTATAACAAATGTAGCTTGTAACAAATAACTATTAGGGCTTAGAAAAAGTAATTTATGCTTTATATTTAATACTCTGTTTTTTTCCCAGAAGTCATTTTGACTATATCTAAACCCAAGACAGTTTGTAGTCCTTTGCCTGGAACGCCTTTCTTTCGATCCCAAAGTACAGGGTCTAACAGATATGAAGAAATGCTACCTGTCCAACAAGTAAAAGAAGTGACCCAAAGGAAAGTTCATCCAGCATAGTCATTACGCCGTGTGGCAGTAACTTGTTGCATTTGTTGAAAATAAAATTTAGTAAAGAATGTTTAAAAGTCATTCTGTACCTCAAACAGAGGAACTAAATGGTGTACTGCTCAAACTGCTAAAATGACAAATTAAATTCTTTTTGAAGATGCAGTAATTTTTGGCACTAAATTAGGTAGGTTTTTTGATGTTATTTTCCCATGAATTTTGCATGAAATAATCAGGTGACCACATTGTCAGGCTGTGTTAACTATTCCTTCTCTTTCATTCATGAATAGCCTGATTTTAAATAGGTGTTCACCTTAAGGTCAAGGGTGCAAAATCTGTTTTGATTGGACATTTATTTGTCTGTCAGTGTTTGTGATGTGGACAGCTGCATTTCCCACTATGGTGTATTCATTGCAGTATGATCACAGCATCTGAATTATACTATTGGTTCACAGGTATTTTTCAGCATGGTACATATTTTGAGGAAAATTATCTGTGTTTAACTACTGTTTAGCACATTCTGTATCCTTTAAATTATATCAAATGTCAGGGAAACCTTTTTTGCAAAATGAACACTTGTATGACTGGCGAGGATGACTGCATGACAAAAGCTTCAGCAAAGCCTGTTGAAATCTGTACTTTGGGCTGAGGTTATAGCCTTAACCATGCTGTAGGATAACACATTCTTTTGCATAAGTTTATTGTTCTGATGACCCTTAGCCCATAAGAGAAAAGAGTGCTTTGATGGTAGCACTGAGGAATGGAACCATGAGAAAAACATCCCTCGGTTTTATTTTAGGGCTGAAGTGAGAGATGTGGATGGCAAGGGTAGTGAGCTAACGTCAAGCCCTATTCAATTATATGCTTCTGAAACTTCAATCATTTCAGCAATGTATTAATGTCGAAAATCATAATTAAACTTCGAGTTATGCTTTCTTTCTTATATCTTAATCTACAGTTTTATCCACACAGGAATTTGAAATGCAATTGCCATAATCATATTTTAAATTTTCTTCCTACTTGCATTTTGGTCTACAGCACTTACTTAACATTGCTCTCTGTATTAAGGTTTTTGCTAAGAAGTGAGCATATTTTTTTGAAAACTATGTAAACCTTTTTCACTGTAGTTTTCACTAATTATAATTAGAAAGAATTTGGGAAGCATGGGGCATAGCCTGTTACTTAAAAAACATAATAAATTATAATTACCCTCCTGATACAATTTCTTGATCTACTCTACTGAAATTTATGCAAGAACTAACTGCTTAAATTGCACTTCTGGTATACACAGATGCAGTGGAAGCAGTTTTAGTTATTTTTAACACATTTAACACGCACATTTTGTCTCTACATGTACATGTAAAAGTAGTCTCTCTAAATTCTCAATGAAATCAATTCTGAATAGAAACTGAGTAAATCCATGAAAACCAATAAGAATAAAAAGGAAGTCATGATTAATAAATGATAAACAGAAGCCAAATTTGCCTCGAGTATGATGTTTTTTCCATCCTCTGCTAGTCACCAGAGCTGTGACTGCAAATTTTCCTGCAAATTTTCCTGCAAATTTTCCTTTTCCTGCAAACTTCCTCTAAACTAATATTTATTCAATATTGCAATCCTTAATAATAATAATAATAATGATAATAATAATGCCTAGTATTTATTTGGTATTATGTATTTATTTAGAAGCGGAAATTATTCTGATAAATACATTAAAGTCTTCTCCAATGTAGCACAGGTGTAAGAAAGAAGATAAAAACTAAACCAAAACAAGTGAGTAGTATGGCCCTGAGCAGGAAGAGTCCATGTCTCTTTTGGAAAATATACATGGATGTATTTACAAAGACCTAGCTAGTTAGTTGTCTTTTACTTTCTGGTTTGGGTTGTTTGGTTGTTTTTAGAGTCACGTTTATGTTATTGCTTTTACATTTTCAAATGTGCCATTCTTCTTATTTCTGTTTACTATTATTAAAAATTTATATGCATCTTAGTTTAATTATAAGAGACGTGTTTACACAATTCTCACAAGTTCTCACACAACTGAAATTCAAAAACTTAAAATTAAAAAAATGTAGCATATTTTCTGTTTCCAGATTTAGTTAACTTTATATGCAGGCTGGTGTATTTTATGAAAATATACAGCATTTTTGCCTTTCATTTTTTCTAAGCAGAAATTTGGGGGATTAGTCAATTGTGTGTTTATATCAGAAAATCATAGAATCTCTGAATGATTTGGGTTGGAAGGGACCTTAAAGATCATCTAGTTCCAACTCCCCTGCTATAGGCAGGGCCACCTTCCACTAGACCAGGTTGTTCAGAGCTGCATCCAACCTGGCCTTGAACACTTCCAGGGATGGGGCATCCACAACTCTGGACAACTTGTTCCAGTGCCTCACCACCCTTACGAAGACATCCACCACATAGCACACACATTTATCCTGCATTGCATCTTTTACAGAATGTAAAAAAACAATATAAACTTTCAGTTGTGCAGGACGTAAATCTTATCCAATAGGGTATTTTTCTTCTGTCTTTGTTTATTTTCATTGCCTCTTTGTTGCCTTTAAATAGGTTAAAAAGACACTGACATTAATATTCATATGCTATTCTTGCCCTGTCATGTGATCCAGACTAGCATAGAAGATAATTTCTACCCAGTTCTTACTGCTGGAATTACTCCAGGTTTCTTGAAACATGAAATGATTTACCAACCAAGAATGACTGTCTCCAGAATTTTGTCAGGTAAATCATTCCCCAGGCTCTTTAGTTCTTCACTATAAGATAATCCTGTTTAGAAATAGCTGAAGTCTTAGTCTGATTTATGTAACATTATTGGTGGTGTGTGCCAGTTTCTCTTCACATTTTACAGACCCATCTTTGGCAAAATTGAGTGTTTGCAAAAATGTATTTGACAAAATCAGTTACGGTAAACATCATGATCTGACAAAGAGCTGGCCGACTTTGAAAGGTTTAAAGCCTCCAGATAGATACAAATAAGATAAGAAAAAGCAGACACATGTTAAATCATCCAACAGCAAAGGGGATACTTTATGGAAATGAACTCACAAGATAATAATTTGAATTTGACAAGGTGATAATTAAAGTCCCTAGATAGACTCTTTCCACATCTGTATGCCTTTCAGTGAAGTTGGTTAGCATATTAACTACTGTTGGAGAATGCTAAAAAATATTCATGGGATGTTAAACTGCATATTGTTATTCATTTCAATTTGTATAATAAATGTAACAGAATGCAATGCATACAGTATTACACAAGAGGTACTAATCTCTATTATAGACTTATTTTAAAGAACTCTGATACCATACTAGGCTCTCAGATGCCAGTTTTATCCAGAGAAATTCAAAAGATTTAATATTAATTAGTCTTTCTGGCAAGAACAACAAGGTGATAAATTTCTTTTGAATGTGAAATACTGAGGCCAAGGCTTTTTCAGTGCAGTAGCTGGAACTATTTTATATTGTACTTACTGAATAATGACTATCAATTGGTACTCTTACTGGAAATACTTTAATAGCAACTGGCTTCATGGAAAAGCTTTGAAGCTTACGTCTGTAATAAAAGGTTTGTTGTTAACTGGTGATAGCTTTTTGGACCAACTTTAAACAAATAGCCCCAAAAAACTATTGGTGGACTGTTGAAAAGCCAGTACTCCCTCCCATGGATTTACTGCATCAATGGGAAAGCATTTATACACTTCCATAAAAGACATAATGTATTTTCAGGAAAAAAAGAAAACAAAAACACAGAAGGCAATTTTAAATGTAAACACTACACATCTATGTTGCCTAGCAGATCCAGGTGTCATTTACATTCCACCTTGCATTAAAAGTACATTTTTAAAGTAAAACTTCTACTTTTCCACACTTACATGGAGTCATGTAATGGAGTGGTCTCAGGTGCTGGAATTGGATTCACTGCAGGTGAAACAGTGGAGGAATACATGTTGGGAAGCTCACCTAAGACTTTCCATCTGCAGATGGGCATTTGGACCCTTGGAGAGAGAGGACTGATCTGAAATAAAAACACTTCATGTTACCTCTCTGTGGTGATCAGGTCCTTGGCACCAGCTGGTCTGCTTTGCAAATCCATTCTAATGGTCTACAATAATTGTTTCTGCAGGTGTAGTCTCCATGTGATAGATAAAAGTGGAGTGCATGCACATTAAAAAGTGGGAGCCTTCAGGTCTGGGTAATGACTGGCAGCACCAGCTGGAGAGAGATGGAAACTTTGCCACTTAAAGTAAAGATTTAGTGTGAAGAGCTCAAAACACTGAGAGAGCAAAGGATTATCAAGTGCCGTAGGAGTGATTGTCGTCTCTGAGTCACTGGAGTGAAAGACATAAAAAACACCGTGATATGAAAGTGCTGTAAAAGCTTATATGACCAAAAGGGAGGTGTTTAATGTTCCTTTATTTTTCCTTTTTTTAATATTCTGTGTCCCTCAAAGAAGGAGAATTTTGCATTGACATAGCTTTTCTCATAAGTTGATGTTAGTCTGTCATCTTTTACAGTAGCAACATAATTATCATATAGCCAAGAATTTATGAATCATTTTGCAATGCTACATGTTTTTGTTAGCATTTAATGCTGTAACTTAACACATGGTATTCATATCCTGTGATTTCCATGCATCATGATTTTCTCATTTAACTGTGCCAAAACTTATTTACAACTTGGAATATTTCTTCCTGACATTTTTATTCTTCTTTTCCAGTCTTCATATCATCACATCACTATCTGTAGAGATCATGAATGTCACAATTAGAAAAAAGGCCAATATTTTTTGCAATTTGATAGATTTTCCTACATCTCTCTTTTGAATTTTGCTCCAAATACTTCATTTAAAATAAAACAATGCAAAACATCAACTTCTGTAGCATGCTAAGGCGGTAGTTGGTGAAATACTAAATGACATTTCAGCTTGGTTTTGTTACAGTTTCCAAAAACATAAAACACATGCAATACTTCTTGATCTTGACAGATTTAATTTCATGCAGTTTAAGAGCGTGGTTTTAAAATCTCCATGACTGAGAAAACATCGATCTGATAATAGCTTTTTTCCCCTGGTTAGCTGCTACACAATTGTCCCTGCAGGAGGCTATAAAGATGCGGGTTTTAAAGGGCTAAAATTCACAGGAAATAACTATTGTCTGTTACATTAACATCACAAAAAATGCATTCATACATGTATTCATGTGTTCATATTTTTAAGGGAAATATATGTATATCCAGTTTACTTGCCACCAGTAAAGTAACTTTAGTATTTTATGTTAAAAAACTCATTATTAAGTTAATATACCTACCCCTTTTAACACTGAATTTCTTTGGTCTCAGTTATGAAATTGTGAAAAAGGGGACTAAGGTCTCCTGCTTTGTCTCAATTCAGTAATCACCACTCTACTTCCTAACTCCTGAACTATATTATACATTTCATTTCCAGCTGCTTTTGATGTAGCTGTGAACATCTGAATTAAGGCTCTAGTGCAGAGTCCCACTTTGTTACAGAACATGCTTCTGTTTTTTTATATGTACAATATTTCTTTTGAGTATTTGAAGGGAGGGGATGCCATATCCTGGTTTTAAACCATGTTATTATTATACAATACTTAATACAAAGACACAATAATTGGGGGTGGGGGTGGGGAATCACAATTAATTAAAAAAAAACATATTTGTCTTAAATTCAGAAAAATATAACTAGTTCTCAGAGAATTTTGCTTTCTGAGTTTCATGTTATCATTAAGTGAAAAAAATGCTTTTTGCAAATACCCCAAAGTAGAGAATTTAATTTCTTGATGTTGAAAATTACTGAAACAAAGTCTCTCCAACAGTAACCAGAAAGGTAGGTTACAGAGGGGAATAGAAATAAATTAATTAATTAATAAATAAATATACATAGTGGTATATTTTAAATGTAGATACCATGCAGAATATCATCTGCTGCAGTGTGACAAATTTGTTTTTTCTAGTTTTGCTGTTGTTGCTACTGTGTTACTGAGAGAGCTCTCATTAAAATTGCAAAATTTAACACTTTCATTTACACTATTTCAAAACTTATTCAGCACTGATAGGTAAGAGGTACCATTCAAATTCCAAGTACTTTGCAAAATATTGACCTTTCAAGGAAGGAGAAACCAATAGAATAGAAATCTAATAGTTATGAAATAAAAAAAAAAGAGTAAAATACAAAAAAGTTTTAAAGGAAGAGAGAAACAACTTGAAAATATCCTGATGGTAAGTATATTTATGCCACACACTTTCAAACAGACTCTGTTTAGGAACTTCTTGATTCATCTGGCATTTTGGATGTTTCTCAATATACATTCTTGGCTTTGTATTTTTTTTTGGGCACAGTAACTGGTTAATGTGGCCTTAAAATGACAGAGGTAAAAATAGTCCACAACCTCTTAACATTGTGTCTAGTAACCAGGAAGCCTTGTGTATTAGTTTTGAGAAACCTTAAATGCATAAAATTACCCCTAATGGTGGGAAAAATGATAAGACCCAGGCCTACAAGCAAAGCCTCATCTGAGTTGTCTTAGTGGTTATTAATTACTGTATACTTCAATTTGATCTCACAAATAAGTGAAAGTGACTAATATTTTCCTTAATCTGAACCTCAGCTTGTAATGTTTGTAGTGCTGTCTGTGGAACACATTTAGATTAATGGGTTCAACAGTAAAGGTCAGTAATAAGCCTGAGGGTCCACTGAAAATCCTGACAGTAACATTTGCCAGGTGTGACTTCTGGACATGGCCTGCTATCACTAACTGACCAGTAACCCACAGATAACAGGAACAGTAAGCCTTTCACCACAAAACCTAGTTTATTTGATAAGAAAATTGACATTTCAGTCCTTTCAGACAGCACAATGTGCTCAGTGATTTCTGGGCATGTATTGAAATGTATGAGACTGCTCTTAGTTATATGGAGATCCATATGAATGCGTGTGTGAATGCGTGTGCATGTGTATGTGTGTCTGTCTGTCTCCACATTTTTTGTCCCCAGCATGACATGTCACTAAGACTCAGTGGGACTATTGTTGCTCTGAAGCATCCGTTCAGCAGGAGGGAAACAGCTTGCATCTTCCCTTGGGGGGTTTGACTGAAAACAAGGAGAGAAAAAAAGAAGCTTGACTTCTCATCCAGTGGTACTCCGAGGAAGAGAAAAATAGGTGTTGTTTATGAAATGATGTGGGGGAAAAAGCAAACACTTGGGATTTTTGGAGAGTAGAAGTTGAAACAGTATAAGCTCATTGTGTATCAGGAAACATTTCCAGTACAAGAAAAGAAACAATTGTATGCTGGTTATTTAGCTCTTTCTTTCCCCTGAAAATTTAAACTCATACTTTTTTTTCATTTTTCTGACTTACTTCCCCACTGTTCATCTATTACACAGCTTACTCAAAGTACTGGCTTTGCATGGATGGTGGTGGCCCTTCAGATTGTCCTGATGCAATATAAAGAAACCAGCAGAGTACAGCAATAGCATGGAGAGCACTTGGAGTTTCTCTGAACATATTAGGACTTTAAGATGCAGAATTCAGAAACGGGACCGTTGGTGAGAAAAGCAGTTGGATGTAGTCAACATGAGCTTCAAAGATAAATCATTCAAGAGCAAGGTCATTATAGCCATGCTGTGAATTTGGGACCTCCCAGCCCCCTTACTTGCCGCCCCGCAGGATTTAAGAGAGATTAGAAGTTTATAGCAGGATGAGGAAACAAAGAGACGTCCTATTCAGGGCAGCTCCTTGCAAGCCTAGCTTGTCTTTTCCTTCCCAGCTGTGAGCTTGCAACCCTGATGTCTGCCTTCCCCTCAGTCTCCCGTCAGTGGCTGACCACTTTCAGCAGCATCCAGGAATTCACTCATTTCTAATGATGAAAATGTTCACTTTCTTCCGTAATCACCGAGACAGGCTCAGCCGCCTGCTTCTGCATCCATGTGAATAATAACTCACCTGGAAAGCCTTTCTCTGGAGTTGGATGTGGGTTGTAATTAAAGAGTGTGTTAAGAACGAGCTAGCATTGTATCTACAATGCTGAAGGTAGTCATAAGGAATACATACACAGAAAAAGAAAATAGATGAGCTAATAAGCCGGTAGCAAACGATCCACTTCAAAGCACGATCTAAGTTACAACAGCCACAGGCAGAAAGTAGTGGGAGAGGGCCGTAAATCAGGGCCCTGCTTTGTAAAACACACTTCAGCCTGAGGGCCTATGGAAAGAGTCTAGACCAGGGAGTGCAGCCAGGGAAATAAGGCTGCATTGGTTTCTGAAAATGGGATAGAGCAAGCCTATTTCAGCTGAGGTAAAGAAAAGTTCTGTAAATGTCAATAAATATGATCCACTGACAAATACTTGCTAAATAATTAATTTGCATCCCAAATGCTCAAGTTCAAAAACTTACACTGAATGTGCCAGCACTGAGTGACCTTAAAGCAAGAAGAAATTGTAAGCCTCTCACAAAGCAGTTAGAATCCCCTCAGAAGTTTCTGGAAAGTGCCTGCAGTTGATGACAATCAAGCCCTAAAATACAGATAAAGAATCTCAGCAACTGAGTTTTATAGCATGTAGAGATAATAAATCATTGAATATTAGGGAGTTCGAAATTTTTTTCATCATATATTTTCCACTGACAGTGCTGATTTGCCAAACCTTTTTTCATTATTTCTGTCAATTCTGAACATTAGGGAGATCAGCTTGGAAAATTGTCAGAATGCCTTATTTTGACATTTTTATTGAAAATATTAAGTTTTATAGTTCAAAAATTTTTTTTTTTGCTATTAAACTAATTATAGCTGTAAAAAGTTGGCCTTTATTGAATTTTACTTTTTAGGCTTTTGAGTTTTTTTCTAAGTCTTTAAATGTTTTGTCTGAAGTCTGGTTTGAGAAGGTTCTTACTATATTAAGCATGATCAGGGTCTTGTGTTAAAAATTATCCGTGTCATTCTCCAAGTCATCGTAGCTCTCATCTCTGTCAATATTTGTTTATAACACCTGAGTAAGAGCAGGTACCATGTGAAAAAATAACTCGAGTAATAACTATTATAGTAGTAGATCAGAGTTTCCTTTTCACTTCATTCATGTAAGCCTTATGGAAAGAGCGGTCAAAGTATTGCTTAGGTAAAGCAATATCATATCTGATTCCTTCTGATGCAAAATATGCAAGCCTTCAAACACATTCATGAGCACTCACCCAGCTCAACAATAATAGACTAGCTGTGCAAAAACTGTGTAAATATAATTGGATTCCTTGGTTCAGATCCCAAGGCTTCATTCAATTTTGTTCAGTTGTTATTGAAACAAGCTCCTATTGAATGAAAAAAACATTTTATCATAGTTAAAACTTAACTGGGACCTCTGAATTTGACCTGCTTATATTGCTGTATATGAAGTATTTCATGCAGTGCATGAGGACTTTTATGTGATAATCAATGCTGACAAAAGTGCTATGAGACCAAAAATAGTCTGAACAAAACCTGATCACAGTTATCAGTGTCTGAAAAAAATACCTATTGACTTTTTTTTTTTGCCAAAGTACCTCTATTTCCTTCCCAAAATACAGTTGTTTCCTGTGATTGATAAGTTCACTAGCTTTTAAGCTCATTCACATCCATTAGTTCTGCCTTTTCCCCTCCCTGTTGAAAATTAGGAGCTGTCAGACTGAAATGTTCTTGACAGACACAAATAGTGTTCCCAGGGGTAGCACAAACCATTCTGAATCAGTAAGAGATAGATTTTAATGCATTGCTTTGCTGACACTGGTCAGTCCATTTACTTTACAGAAAATGTTAACATAGAGGACAATTATACAAATACTATTTTTTAATGTCTTCCTAAAAATGCTTCATTTTTTGGGGCGCAAAACTATAAATTTGAGATATTTTGAATAAAATTCATGGTGCAACAGTGAAATCTATATGTTGATCCTTCACAGATCCTTCACAGAGTATTTCAGGTGTTGTCTGTTTTCAGGACTGATCCAAAGCCTATTAAGGTGAGCAACACTAATCTTTTCTTTTTTACTTTAATGAGCTTTGCGTCATACCCAATACGAGAGCAACAGTCACCCATGTGCTATTTAAACTTGCAGAATGCATGATCCCATGTTATGGAACCAAGGTCAGTTCTGGCTCTGGTGAAGCTGATGGGAGTTGCGAAGCCTTCCAGACCAGGATTTCCAACTTCATCTCTGGGATATAAGAACAGGGGCTTCAAGCAAGCAGAGCTTTGGAGGAAAAAAAATCTAAAATACCAACAGAATTACTGTTTATTTGAGTGTCTTATGTGTGGTTAACCCCAGACTAATTTTCTATATCCATATGTCTTGTACATAAAATGAACAACTTACTCTCATGTAGGAGTATGCATAGCTCATTTAGTAAACAGTTGCGTCTCTTTTATTAGACATAGTGACCCATTAAAAAATTATTTCCTTAAGAATTTCAGTTATTTGTGTTTTCAATGCTAACATATGTATAATTTCTCCCATTGTGAGAACATTGCAGTGGGAGAAGTTACAAAACAAAATGTGAAAATACTAATGATAAATAATTATTGTGATGAAGAACAGTTTTCCGTTTTCTTTTTTCTCTTTAATATGCTGATTTAATATATTGGCTGATCATAATGAAGAAGTCCCAAGGTATAAGAAGTTTGAGAAAAGTGGCAAGTGCGCCCATTACCTTATTCAATCCAACAATATCCTTTATTCCTGTCCCATCCCCTGCCCACCCTGCTGTCTCAGTTGCAGTCTGAAAGGCTAGCTGCTTGTTTAACAAGTTTTCTAGGCTCAGCTGCTTTGTCTCAGCCATGGCTTGGGGGGAAATGGTGACTGAAGAAGTGTAGGCTGTTGGCCAAAAGGGTTTTGAGATACTGTTGTGTTGCGGTGCGCTTTGTCCCGCTTGGGTTCCGCCCCCTGTCCCTCCAAGTCTGGTCATCCAATAGGCGGATGAGTCCGCCCAGAGGGACGGTCTGTGGGCTGATCCTTGATTAGAAGGCCTTACCCCTTGTGTGTCACTCCGAGCCCGTCTCCTCCCCCAGTTCTAGAGAGTTCTTTATTACTAAGTTCCTTATTGGCTAGACAATTTATGTTTATGTTTGTATTCTGTTCCATATGCAATAATGTTCTGGAAAGTTCTATTCTATCTGGATTATGATTGGCTCCCTTAGGTTGTCTCCTCCCTTATGGCTCTGTAATTGGTTGTTTGTGCCTTGGTTCCTCCCCTTTTGTTTCTCCCCATTGGACATTGTTGTAAACCCCTCCCCTTTTTCCGTTCCTTAAAAACCTGTGTCCGTTCCCTTTTTCCCTGGAATTCTCGTCCCCCCTCAAGATTGGAAATAAACGCTCTAGTCTGCTTTAAAGAGAATTCCCTTCTCTCCATCCTTTGTCTCCGCCGGTTAATTGACTGAGGCCGGAGCCCGATCCATCGGATGTGTGAAGGCAGAAGAGGCTCCCATTGAGCCTGACACTGATCCAAGGCCAGGAACCCTGTTCGGCCGCGGAAAATGTCGCGTGCCAGGGCCACCCGGGCAGCCCAACGGTCAACGCGGCACTGTTGTGCCATGGATGATCTCCAGTGCTAATTGGGTTGTTGTTTTCTGATGCCATATGAGGTGGTTATCTACACCACAGGAGACAGCAGACCTGACTGGAATGAATGTGTGAAAGATTAGGGGATGTTAAATGCTACAGGAATTGTTGTTTACTGTTAATTGGTTGATGGATCATAAATACTGTGGTGGAAACAATCACTCAGGTACTTTACAGATATACAGAAGATAAAAATATGTGCCAAGGGCTGACTTTTGCGTGAAGAAAACTAATGCTGAAGACTCCACTCTAAATGAGAAAGGTCTAGTCTGACTTCTCTCATGTATTTTTGTAAACTGAATTTTAAAGTCACATAACTGTGATCTATTAGTACTTGACATAGACTAACTGCCATCATCTTTATTAATACCGTTGCTGTCTTTGCTACAGTCATCATTATAATTGTCATTATTTTATAAAATAAAATTGCTGTTTTCTGGCAACTGGATTGCCAAGACTAGTTCTCAGAGGATGCATGTGATCACATTTTTGTTCTTCAGTAGATGTGGTAGAGGAGAAAGGGAAAAAATGTATTATTGGATAGGCTATGTTTTCTGAAGTGTCCTCTCACTGTTTTATACCATTCAGAGGGAAGATTGCAGGTCAGTTGCAGGATGGGAAGTTCTGTAGTATGTTTTGATGTAAAAAAATTAATATGAAAAACACACTGAGGTTTAAGCAGTATCTGAAAAATCATAAAGATCAATCATATAATGGTGAAACCTTCAATAAATATGATGCTAATAATCACGGAGTATTTAAAAAAAAAATCTGAAATTAATGTTAATGTGTGTTTAGGAACTTTAATATAAAACAGTACTTAACATTTTACACTCATTTTTATTGTTATTTCCCTATATTTCTCACATGAACTGAAACCTTATTTTGCGATTACAGTTATCTTTCCTAACATCGTGCTGGAGATTTTCTCACCAATGTCTACTCTTTTTGGTCTATTTTTATTGTTAAACTAGAAGATGAGCAAAGTGTCAAGAAAGTAAAAGTATTTACTGACTTATTTATTAGGTATTAAATATCTTGGGCAGTGATTAAATAACACTGAACATTATATTTCTTACAAAATCTTTACTCTTTGACTAAGTTCTAGGAGTAGGGTTGGGGCACCTTAGTACCTAGTAAAGGATAGTTACACATTATGTTGTTTTCCTTATCCATCTCCTTCATCGGCTGCCCAAGGCCAAAATTTGTTTTGCATCTCTGAGCGAGGAAAAGCTACCTTAGTTAGTTTGAAAACCTTTTCCCAGTGGGAGATCGTAAAGAGAATTTAAACATGGCCATCAGAGTCAAGGGAATCCTGTTATCTGTGATAGGGTCCCAGGATAACGCCTTGCAATCCTTCCACCCTGACAGAGCCCTGATGCTCAGAATAACAGGGAATCACACACAGAAAGAGGAGAAGAAATAGAATGACCAACTCACACAATAATGTTTCTAGTCTGCTTTGTAAGGTGACTGCTTTGATGGTATCAAATTTCTGCACATGTTCCTCTGGAAAGTGAAAGAACTCTGGAGAGAAGACACAAAAGTGAATGACACTACCTAGCCCTTGCCAGATTTCTTGTGACTACTGCAGGACACCCCTACATCTCTCAGAGTACTTGATGCAGTGTAGTATGTCTGTGTCTTCTGTGTTTAACTTAAAAAAGTATTGAAAATTTTATTTTGCTTTTACAGAAAGCTGGAATTAACCTAATGTTGTGGTTAAAAGAAGATGCAGAACATAATTCTGAACTATCTGGTTAGAAATAAAAATAAAGGTGGAAATATTCTTATGCTTAATGTCTGTGTTGCTACTTCCCCATCTTCATTAACTTTCTTACTGCTGCACATTTGTTCATAATCGTCTCTGACCAACAGCTTCTTTTCAGAGTGAAAGGTTTAGGATGGCTATCACATGGACAAATACACTGTGACAAAATGGCCAAATAAAAAAAATGTAAAGCATGACTAAGAGCAGGGAATGGTGATAAGCAAGCAGAATGAATCATAAAATTGTCATCACAGTGTCTTGGTTCAACCAAGGAGCCAGAGAGAGAAATCCCAAGCACAAATACAGGCTGGAGAGAAGACAGATTGAGAGCAGCCCTGAGGAGAGGGAATTTGGGAATTTAGAGGATTTGGTTAAGGAGAATGTCAGACAACATCAGACAGCAATGTGCACTCGCAGCCCAGAAAGACAAATGTATCCTGGGCTGCATCAAAAGCAGCATTGTCAGCAGAGCAAGGAAAGGGATTCTATGCCTTTCTACTCCATTTTCATGAGACCCCACCTGAATTACTGCATCTAGCTCTGGGGACCCCAGCTTAAGACCAATGTGGACTTGGAGTGAGTTTAGAGGAGACTCATGAAGCACCTCTCCTATGAGGACAGGCTAAGAGAGTAGGGGTTGTTCCACATGCAGAAGCAAAGGCTTCAGTGGAGACCTTACTACAACCTTCCAGCACAAGAAGGAGGCTTACAAGAACAGAACATGTTGGATGGGGCATTGAGCAACGTGGTCTAGCAGAAGGTCTCCCTGCCCAGTGAAGAGGAGTTGGAACTAGATAATATTCCCTTCCAACTCAAACCATTCTATGATTCTATAATGCTATGATTTTATGATTTTAGTTATCATATGGAGGTATTGTCTGAAGTAGATTTTCCTCATGTTCAGTGTAACAAGCACACTGTCTTTTTATAATTTGTTCTTCAGAAAGCATACTAATTTGTAGAACTTAGAAAAGCATAAAGAATTCTTTCATCAAATAGGTAAAAGAAAGATGCATCGTATTGTGTGGTGTGATTGTGGTCTATGAAAACAATTTTGTGTGATACATAAAATATACAGTATGATTTAAAGCACAGCATTTATAGGTCTTCAACTAATATAACTTTATGAAACTATATCACAAGCAAAGTTATCATGGTGACAATGACTCCTACTGGACAAGTCCAGTTTAATTTTTTTTCTTCTTTATGAAAAATTAGTTTAATCTGTTTTTTTTAGGGTTCTAAGAGTTTGCAATCTTCTTCTGAAGGCAGATTTGGTACATTCAAAAATAACACTATGTCCTGATAAGAAGAAGGGTTTCTAGTATAGTCAGACAATTGCTTGGAAAAAGAAAGGGGGACAGATACAGGGGTCTTGCAGCATTAGTGGTTCTTGAAAACGAAGTTACTGGCCGGTTTTCATTTTAAGACACATATGAGTTGTGCAGTAGGACTCCAGGGCTAAGGTAGTCCATGTAATCTGTGCACAGGCTGCATGTGTGTGCATCTGAGAAACCCACTTTGCCTGATTGACACTTCGTTGCTTAACACTTGGCTCTGTAACTTGTTCATCCAAGTGCATGATATATTCTTGTGCAGCATGACTTTTTTTGAGGAATAAGTCATGATAGTCCAAGCCTACAATCTGATTTGAGCAACAGGCCTTCAGGGACTGGAGTATTTGTTCTAACTTGACTTTGCTTCTCCCTGCTGAAGTACTTCACTCAGAATATGCACACCCGCTCGCCTCCATGTTTAGCAAAGTGTGCTCATTGTCCTGTATTGTAATCTCAAAGGTCAGGGCATTGAACCATTAAATATTCAATTTATCCATGTAGGTACATTACACATGTTTCAGTGTTTTCTTAAATGATTTGACATTAGCAAAAGAACACTGAGGCAAAAGAAACTGTACAGAAGAGAAAGGCCTTAGGCAATACACAACAACAAATCATAACAGATATTAAAACCAGATTTAATATACATATTTTTGTAAAAAACCCTTCCTTCATTACAGGAGTCTTAGCTAGAGAATGACTGCTCTTGCAATTTGCTGTACTTACAAAATTCTATTAAACTTCTTGATAAAAATTCTGTTAAAAATTAACTCAGTGATGTCAAATCAACCTCCTTATATACATTCAGCTATATACATTCAGCCTAGAAATATACAAATTTTCCATGTGGGATCCTGTATCACTCTGATTCTGAGAGGTCTAACTAGAAGTCAACTAAAACTGATGTGTTTTCCTTTTCTTCATCTAAAGCAGGCTTTCTTTCAGCTGTTTACTCGTTTACTGTGTCTGTTTTTTATAAACATTGAAAAGTTAAAATTTATTGAGTCCAACATTCACTCTCCTTCAATTTCTAAATTATAGATATGAGATTTTGGTTGATTGTATATTTTTAGCTGTGAGTATTCATGGGAGAAATTTGTGATTTTCCCTCGAGGGATAAAATGTCACTCCAAAATCAAGACTATTTAAAAAAAAA
>VZRS01007405.1:249-38147 GCA_013398055.1 Ifrita kowaldi
GGGAGGCTGGGGGTGTGTAAGAAATAAAGAGCAATTGTCAGAAGCGAACAAAAGGCGGAGGATGGAAAGGAGCTGGGAATCCCAGGGCAGAGCCCCTCGGCGTGGACTTGAACTTGGGCTTTGACACCGTCTGCCAGGCGGAGAGCGGCTCCGGGCCGGGCGAGGCGGGCTGCGGGGGGAGTGACAACAGCCCCAGCAACGCAGAGAGGGGGCATTGCCCCCTCCAAACACCCACCTTTGACGGGGCGGGGTGGGGGGCACTCTACTTCAGGATGAGAGCGATCTGGGGAATAACCCAGACGGGCTGAGACCCGACGGGCTCAGCGCACCTCCCGGTGCAGAGCGAGGCGGCGGCGGGGGGACCCCGTCGGGGATGGCCGGGGCCAGACGGTCGGGGGGGCCGCCCGGTTCTCACAGTCTGCGCCCGAGCCTGGATTCTCTGCACGTCCCGGCCGGTCCCCCCTTTGCTACTATTCAGTACTTAATTGAACATTAATGGCAGCTGGGGATGAGGTCATTGGAGCCGGCTTTTCTCACACATTTTTCATGCAAATCCGCTAAACTCTAAACAAATTTGAATAAAACCCCCTTTGTGCAGGCCCTCCATGGTGTTTTTCCACGGGCCGCTCCGCCTGTCTCCGCACACTTCATCCGGGGAGGGGGGAGCGGCGGGGAGATGAGGGGATGTGGGGGGGTCTCTACTCGGGCCTGGAGCGCCCGGCAGACCCAAAGAAGCTGCGTCCTCTGCGAGGCTCTCAGGCCCAGATCACCCGCAGGACGCCCACTGCACTTGCAGAGCCCTGCACTGTGCCATCATCTCATTTTGCAGCCCCCCTGCAGCACCAGTTCCCCCAGTAGTATCCATTAGCAACACCAGTTCCCTCCGAAACACCTCCACAGCACCAGTCTGCCCCCAGCAGCATCAGCCCTCCTCCAACTCACGCTAATCCCCCACAGCCCCCCAAGCACCATCAGCCCCTCAGCAACCCAAATTCCTCCCAGCACCACCAGTGCCCCCAGCATCCCTCGCTGCACTTGGCAATCATTGCCCCTCTGCAAGGTGGTTTTTTGGGTGCTCAAGGCTGCACAGGGTAAGAGCACGCAGAGCCCCCGGCCCCCCTGCCCTGCAGCCCCCGCGCAGCCCCCATTAGCATCCCCGCGCGCCCGGCCCCCTGCCCAGCCTTGAACTTGGCCATGCCGGGCTGCGCTCCTTCTGCCTGCCTGGGCTCGCACAATGCCGGCCTTGACCCATTGTTTGCTTTTTTCGGATTTCAGCTGGGAAAGCGGCCACCTCGCGCAGCCTGCCCCGAGCACGCCGGGAGCGGGGCACAATGGGGAACCCTGCTCTGCAGGCAGAAGGGCTCCAAATCATTTGAGAGACATATTCATTATATTCTTTCACGGGGGTCTGTTTGCATTGGGTTTAGCGGTTACTTCCCAGACGGGGTTCAGACCAAATAAAGATCATTGAGCGGCGAGGGATTCGCTCGGGCTTTCAGGGAAATATGCCTGATGCGGGGCACGGCGCAGCCCGGCTGCTTGACTCTCGGCTGCTCCCGCTTCCCTGTTGATTTGCCTGGGTTTATTTTGTGCCCATTGCCTCCTCCATCTCGACACTGCACCAAATCACACGCTCGCTTTTGCAAAAGGGAGAGTTTATTTTCAACAGTGCATGGGGTGGGGGGGATTTGAATGGGAGAGAATTACAGGCAGTACATTTCTCTTACAGGAACAGAGAGGGTGCAGTACAACAGCAGCAGGGTTACCTGGCCTGGACAGGCTCATGGCCCTTTGAGCCCCAAGCACAGTGCCTTTGGGAAGGCTGCACTCCCACAGCTCCACAGACCCAGGGATCAAGAGCAGTAAGGGCCGAGCTCTGCTCCATGAGCAAAGCCGGGGGCTAAAATCTCCCTCCAAACTTCACACACCCGGTATTTCACCAGGTGAAACAGTGGCTGGCTCAGGTCTCTATGCCTAAGCACTTTGGTCCTGCTCTGGGATATTGAGGGCATCGAAGGCAACATACAGGAGTGATGTGGGATGATCCCTTGGCTCCCTGTGTTGCCCTGGCTCCCTTCCCATGCCTGCACCGCTGTGTTTTGAAGTGATGCAGAAATCCACTGTGTTCACAGGACAAAGCTGTCTCCTCTCTGGGCCCATGGAGAAGCAAGTTGGGACCCTCCTGGAGAAACTCGGGGAAGTCAGATGTCAAGTCCGGGCAGGTGGTAGCCAGCTGCAAGAAGGAGCTCACAGGCTTCAAAAGTCCCTTGTCCACTCACTGGGATCTAGGAAGGAAAGAAAAAAAAATGGAGTGGTTATGATGTCTGTCAGAGAAATGGTCCAGTAGTGCTTGGCTGAGAACAGACAAACTTGTCTCACTGATGGAGCAGAACTCCAATCCTCTTTTCCTCCTCACCACACGTTCCTCATGGCTCTGGACCACCTTACCCTCTTCCTTACCAGGAACACTGTGGTCCCAAAATGCCAAGCTTTCCCTGGGCCCTCCTCAATCCCTTACCTCTGCCTGCCCCACTCACCGCCAGCCAGGGGAGGGCTCACCGCTTGTCCTTCCTCCCTAGGCTTTGGGGCATGGGATTACTCTGCATGTCAGAGCCACTAAAGGCACAGCCCTCTGATGTTTTAATCTTCGTGTTAACTTTCCCTGCCCTCGGCGCCCTTGCCTGGCTGGAGAAAGTGATACCAAGCCACCAAGCTGGAGCCGAAGCTGTGACACTCAGCAAAAGTCCCCTTCTCGGTTTTCCCCATGCCTCCTGTGCTTTGCCCCACACATCTTGCACCTTGCAGCATGTTCTCCTCCCTTTTTCCTGATTTTTTCCCTCTATTTCCTTTACACTTTATCCATGTTGAGTGTGTATTCCCTAGCCCCCAAACCAGTCCCATCCGTCTCCTGTCCTCCCTTTGCTTTGCCCATAAACTGTTACATTGGAAGGAGTAAAGACTAATACAACAAATCCTTGAGTACACTTGCAAAAGGAACCATCAGCTGGCTAATTTATTCTTTTTATTGCACCAAATTGTAATTTTATAAAATACTGCAAATTTTATAAAATATTTGCAAGCCCATTTTAAGAGATAAATCTTCTGTGTGGCTCTCTAATGAGCCGCCCTGGGAGTAGCCGGCATGTGATCTGCTGTAGGTCGCACCGCGACGTTCCCAGGCTGTGACTGGATGAACCACCGTAACTCTTTGAACTGTGCAAATACTCTACACTCTGGGGTCCAGGCTGCAATTTTCCTGGGTATTTTTTTTCTCTCTTAAAAATAGATCTTCTGTAACCCCTTTATTGCAATATTCATAAAGCACTTGATGGAAATCCAAGGAAAATCCCTTCCCTTCTGCCAACTTTGAAGCAAGCCTAGAACTTAAGACAGGCAGAGAGCAAACCTACCCCAAGTGTGTGGGTTTGGCGAAGGACCATGGCCTGTGTCTGTCTCTGGGTGCCGAGAGGACAGACCCCATGCTGGCACGTGTGTAGGGAGAGCCAGGCTGCAAAAAGCCAAAGCTCAGCACTTCTTTATCCTATGTGAGATTAGGAGTCATCCTGAATGTTCCCCCAAGGCTGGCAAGGACGTTGAGGTCAGGACAGATGAGATCTGAATGGTGGTGGGTGTTTCCACAAGCCCAGGTGAGGAGGAAGCGGCTGAACCCTTGTGCTCACCAGGGAAAAGCCTTTACCTGGCAGGTAAAGCCCCCTGTCCTGGGCAGGGACAGCCCCTGCCCGCTGTAGGGACAGGCCTCAGAGAAACTCCTCTGCAGGGTGGGTAGAGAGGATGCTCGTTGGTACCAGACATCAACCCAGCCTGGAAATCACCCGCTGCCTGCCTGGTGGGCTTGAAACTTCCGGCACTCAGTAACTGAGGGCAGGAGGGGCTGGACCAACCCGACTGATTTGACATAAGCCTCAGGAAAACTCAAATTTCCTGCATGCACTTTCTCTACAGGCAGAGTTCAGCCTTGCACTGAGGGTGCCTGCAAAAATAGGGCTCCACCAGGACCCAATCCCAGCCCAACACTGCCTTCCCTCCCCAATGCCCTGCACAGGGAAAACATCCCTCTCTGGGTGCATTTACTGTCCATTTTTTTTTTTTAAACTGCATAAATAATTGAAATTATAGCTCAGCCTCTGCCCCAACACTTGCTCCTCTGCCTCCTCGTGCCCTTACAAAGCCAGCACTGAGGTTTATATGCTGATAAACTGCCCTGCCACAGCAATTCTGGGCGGTGGGAAGAGGAAAAAAAAAAAACCCTCAAATAATGGTAAATGGATGCAGAACGCTCTGCCTAATCAGATTCCTGTCCCCTATTGAGGCCAGGAAGGAGGGACCCCGCTCCTCCCCTGCCCTCAGCCCAGCCTCCGCTTCACCGGCTCACACGGAGAAACTTTCTGGACAATTTAATCTCGACAGGGTGTTACTTAGAAAAACCTTTTTCACTGTCAATTTTTTTCCCCCTCCCTTCCATACCCCCCACCTTTTTTTTTTCTTCCCTCCCCGCCTTGATTGAATTTTGCAAGCCCCTGATANCCAGCTTTGATTGAATTTTGCAAGCCCCTGATATCTTTCTTTTTTGTAGGGATGCACGCTGCTTATGCAAATACCAGCCTTTCATACCAGCCTCCCTGGCTCAAGCCCTCCAACTTGAATGTGACCAAAAGCTGTGCTCTCCCCTGCTAACTCCTTAGCACAATTACACCTCCATTCTGCTCCAGGGGCCCGGGGAGGGGGAAAAAAAATCATTTTAAACTAATAACACGTGCTGTTTGCTTTGGATAATTACAAGGGAGCTTCGGCTTCTAAGAGCTATGAAATATTCTGTGCAGCGGGGCGGGAGGGAGGCTCCGTGTTACGCCTACGCCGCGAGTTTTATCTCCTGACGGAGATGCTCGCGCGGCCTCTCGAGGCTCCCTCCATCTCGTGCTCATCCTCTGCACCTGGGCAAGCATTTACATTTCCTACGGAGCAACTTCTCGGCGCTTTGGGCTACAGGAGAGAGGAGAAGGCGCCTGACATTTTCCTTATCTCAAGTTACAATTTCCTGCAAGCATCAAGATAATAAAACATCGGCGATGGGCGAGATGAGCGAAATGAATGCGTTGGCTGAGGCTCCCGCAGCAGCGCGGGAAGGGCCGGGGAGAAAGGACACCCGGGGGATGCGGCTGCTCCACTGGCTCTCGTTTGCATCGTGGCCCTGACGTTATTGTCCTCCTGCCTTGTCTGCTGGGGAAGTTTATGTGGAGGGCTTTTGCTGGGGCGAGGAGGAGGAGGGGAGTTTTCCCCAAAAGCACCCAGGAATCTGTCAAAAGAGGGACAGAAAAGAGAAGAAGAAGAAGAAGAAGGGAGACAGAGAGTGGGAACGTCAAGGACCCCTGACTAATGAATAGCAAGTTTGCCCTTGAACCTCCCTGGGCTTTGCCATTCCCAGGCTCCAAACAAGGGCTGATGCATGCTTGGGCCCAGCTGCAGGGGGACCGGGCTATGGTTCATCTCAGACACTTTGACAGCCCGGGCCTTTTCCCCACATAGCTCAGACTCGCCTAACTACTCCCCTGGCAACAGCTCAGTGCAGGAACCTGTGCTGAGGCCCTGCCTGCTGCATACAGAAGTACGAGGAGGAGGAGGGGAGCCGCTGGGAGAAATTAGCTAGAGACTGGCTTAACCCATCAAATGCTGGGCAGGCGTTGCCAGCCCCGGCACCCCTTGCTCAGCCCCAGCACCCTCCAGGCATCCCTGGGTGCTCGCTGGCCAGTATCTGCAGTGGAGCAGGAGAAGGGCAGGGGTGGGTTAGACATGCAGAGTCGCTGTGTATCACAAATCCCACGACCTGCTGCTCCACCATGACCCTGCGCCTTGGACCTCGTGAGTCTGAACGTCCTCATGGTGCCAGGGATGGTGGAGGGAGCCAAAGTAGCCAGCTGGAAAAGGCCACCGGACACTGAGAGGAAAGGGCATGGCGTCCCCCCGGTGTGGTGGGACAGGGCATCCCTCCCTGCCAGCCAAAATGAGGGCAGGGGCTGGATGAGAGGCACAAACTTGCCCTGGATGCTCTTTCTGCATTGCAGATCAAAGGCTGGGGACGAGCTGGCCTTAGGGGTCTGCACTGAATGGCCGGAGAGAACAGGCACAAGCACCCGGCGGCTCTAAAATGCGACCCAGAAACGTTCCCACATCCCAGCCCCATATAAATCAAGGGGGAAAAAAAGGGGGAGCTCCATCCCAGCCTCTGTTTTTACAGAGCATCTTTCATGTGCAGCCCCTGAGAGAGGGCTTTGCCGAGCTTGTTAAGGATGGCTCCTGCGCCAGGCAGAGAGGGGGACGCACCATATGGAGAGGAGAAAAAGAAAAGGGGACACTGAAAATGGAAAATTATGCAAAGCAGGAGGAGAGGCGCTGGGGGAAAGGGGGGGAGGGAGGCAGCAAGGAGGTGGGGGATGGGGAGACAAGAGGCTGGAAGGGAGCCCTGACTTGGGGAACACCATGAGCTGGCACTGGGGCTGCATGAGGGACAGAAGTTTCCTGTGACCAGGTGCAGGACAGCCCTTTGTACCCTTGGGTGCTGTCACTGGAGGGCAGTTCTCCAGCCTGGCCTTCCCTGAGAGGCTCTGGGCTGTGCCAGGGCGATGCCCAGCTGGACTGTGGCGGGTGCATCCTGTTTCTGAAGTTGTGCTGCACTGGGAGACACAGAAAAATGGGGTGCGTGATGACCTACTTCAGAGGTGCCCTGAGGACCTCTGCTACTATAGCAATGAGGTTGCAAGCAAACATTATGGGCTTTTGGTGAAGAGTTTTGCTTTTCATCACTCACAAAAACCAGAATCATGTAAGGAGGTGCCAGGGCATTGTACAAAAAGGCTCTTATCAACAGCAATGATAGCGAGGGCCCAAACTGCCCCCGGGTCTCAGCTGCCCATGTAGTGATGGTGGATGCTTGGGTGAGTGAAAGGAGAATCTGAATTCAGCTGCCAGAGCTCTTCCCTTCCCCTTGGACCCTGCAGAGCCCTGGTGCTGCAGGGTGAGCTGCAGGCCCAGTGTGGCTCAAGGATGCTGTGCAGGCATTCCAATCCAGGCTTGTGTTACTGCCCAGCTTGTGCTCCGACTCCAGCATCCAGCCTAACGTGGTGCTTGGAAAAATGACTCGGCTCTTCCCAACCCAGGTGTAGAGCTCCTTTTCCCTACCCTGGAAACACTGGCCACCTTCAGGGAAACCACCCACCCTGTCACTGTGACAGCTTCTTTGTCCCAAAGCCACTCTGCACCTCAAACTTGTGGCACTCTGCTGGCTCCCTGTCATGGGCCATGACCACCTTGCACATCCTCACTGGGTGCAAGACCCCTTCTCCAACTCATCTTTCACCCAGCAAGGAAAGCCACTCACCCCCATCCTTGGTGCTTGCTGCTCTGTGACTCCTGCTTTGTCCCCTCCATGCCATTCCTGTCTCCCCGTTCAGTGGCTTTTGTTCAGAGCAGACAGTGTTTTTCCTTCACTCTGCTCAGCATTGCTCCACACCCAGGAACACAAACTGCTCCTGGCTCCCACCTCTCATCTCTCTTGGCCCTGTCACAGCCTTTGATCTCACACCCATATCTACCACACTGCTCCGTTTCCAGCTCCTTCCCCTTTTTGTTCCATCAGGAAACCTTCCCTTGCTGCATCCCAAAAGGATTTCCCCATTAACCCCATCTACTGTGCTTCCCTCCATTTACCACTGGTTAATTTACCATCAGCCCTATGCCCCCAAACCCTCATTTCAGGGAAGTGTGGGGCAGATTCATGCGAGGCCAGTGCATGTGAGGGGCTGGTACAGAGACAGGCGTGGGACTGTGCCTGCAGAGATGGGCACGCTTGCCCTGGCATACACGTGTTCCTGCCTGCACATGCCAACACCTACACGCTCCTGCCCACGTTCCCGCTGCCAGATCCAAAGCTGTGGGATTTCAAGGGGAGTTCTCGTTCTCCAATGGGGCACGGGCGTAATCTGTGCAGCACGGCTGCAGGTTGGGATTTGGGCTGTTTGCTCTTACAGTCACTAGACTAAAAAGATGCTGTATCCATTTAGTTTCTTCGAGAGCCATGCCCTGGAGTAAGGCTACATGTGTTGGCCAGATCCTAAGTAAAGCCCTGGAATAAGCTGTAGGCACTGAAGAGGATTCATCTAAGCAGCATACAAAGAAAAATAGCAAAAAATAAAGTTCACGGGGGCACAAGGAAAACAGAGCTTCCACCCACAGAGCAGCTGTGTGGGGCTCTGGAGACAGGCAGGCAACGTGGGAGATGTTTCAGAGCTTGCTCTCAAAACGATGCATCATTTGCAACCGGTTCCCTTCTGCAACCACTGGAGGTACACTGAGCTACCTGCCCTGCAGAGACACATTTCAATCTTCAGGCACAGGAATTTGTCCTGGGCTGCTTTCAGGTTGGCTGGCCCGTGTGGCAGCATGATGCAAAAATGAGATGTGCCTTCATGAGAGAGGAAGAAGCGGGACATACTCTATCCCTTGGTATCCTGACACAGGCAAGAAACTGCCCCTCCACGAACAACCCCAGGCAAAGGGGCTGTTTGGTGTTCTCACTGCAAATTCCCACCCACTAGGAATGGGTGGTGTGGGGGAAGCAGATGGGATTCAGGGTGTCCTTTGGATCAGGCTGGCCTCAGCTGCTGTGCTGGAAGCTGAACTGTTTCCAAGGAGGATACGGCAAGAACAGTGAGTCCTGCCCAAGTGACGGTCCAAAGCGCTGGCACTTCGTCCTGATTCAACCTCGCCCCAGATTCCTGCCCTTGGCGTGCATCCAGGTTCCTTTCTCCTTGACCCATCTCCATCAAAAGAAGCGCTGTTACGAGTCTCTGCTCTGAGTTTCTAGTCTACAAATAGAAGCAAAGCAGCGCCTGCTCCAGAGCTGAACATTTCCACTAAACCCTATTTTGCTGCCTGTCCCGGCCAAAGAAATCTTTTGGGACCATGTCACTTGTATGAGATGTTAAATATTTCAACCTCCAGCAATACAAGACACTGATACGATACTGAATCTACACAATTGCTGTATGTCCCTGCACTTCCACCTTGGCTGCAGAGATGCCCCACAAGGGCTCATCTCCAGCAAATATTTCTCTGGACAGGAACAGGGAGTTGGCTGCCTTGAGCACTGGGGCCGATGTGTTTATCGGGCAGCAAAGCTGGCCCTGCCATCTCTCCCGGGGAAGCTGTGCCACGGGAGCTGCTAAAACAGCATTTCATTTCCAAACAGGGCCCCAGAGACCTCTTGTGTGAAGGATTCAACAGAGCGAGGCAGGGTAGCGCAGAACAAGGAGACACAACCTCAGGCTAAAAATAAGCCAGACCCCAGGTTTGATGAACCTTATTGCTCTGCACGAGGGCTCAGGCTGGCCTGTCCCCTTGAATCAGTGCCAATCTCTCCTATGCCACCACTGATGGGGAAACGGTGAATTGGGATTTTTTCACCTCCTTCTTCCCCCCTTTTCCCTCCCCTAACTCCTTTTCCGCATCATAAGCAAAGTCCTAATAAAGCTCCCATCCCCACTGCCAGCCCTGCACCATGCTCCCAGCAGAAAAGAGATGCAAAGCCACGCTTGGAATCTGATTCCCCGGCTTTAAACGCTGCTCTGCCAGCAAAGTGCGACTTGAAAGCTCCCCTGTCACAGTTACAAAGCTCCGAACAGCCCTTCCTCGGATAATCACGCTTATCTCCAGATTAAGAAAGAGAGACCTGCAGCTGAGGCTGGTCACATGGGCTGGGATGTGGGCAAATCTCTTTTAAACAATCCCCATATAGCTGTGACCTCCACCGCAGCCCAAATACACCGTCCCTCGGTCCCACTCGAAAACCAGCTCTGGAGACATGACAGAGCATGTGAGAGGAGACTGGGCTGGTGATGGGGGGGGAGCAGGAGGGAAACCAGGGGGGAGGAGTGAGAAAGCAACGGAGAAGAGGAGGGTGAGAAAGACGGAAGAAGAAATAAGTAAAGGGAGGATGTGGGAGAGGAATAGGATGTGGTGGAGAGGGAGGAAAAGTGCATGAATGGAGGGGGAGGATGATGAAGGACAGGGAGGTCTCTGCTACTCTTCCTGTTGGGGATTAGTTGTCCCTGCACTGTCCTCAGTTTAACTCTTCCCACTCTGTCCCCGGCTGGCAGCCTAGCCTGATTACGTGACTCCAGCTGTGCCAAGCAGCCTTGGCAGGGCAAGCACGTTACCTACTTTGCTGCCACGGATTCATTAAGAGGCTTTGCTTGTGTGGGAATAGTCATCCCAACGGGAAAAGGGAAAAAAACCCTTCTGCAGATCAACCTGGCGAGGAGCTCTGACAAAGCGGTTTCCACAGCCCTGCCCAGAGTTTGGGAGCAGAATTAAGGAGAGATAGGGATGTGCAAACAGCAGAGGGGTGGGAGATCAGCTGGAAGGGGTCCCTAGCATGGCCACTGCTCGGAGATGAGGCATGAGACAGGGAGGGTACTGCAAGCCCTTTGCAGGATGCTGGTGCCTGATTCTTCTTTGTGATTAAAGGCCACCTTGCATCTGGGTCAGGCATGGATGACACATTCACCCTCTGCGTAAATGAAAGGTCTGAGCAACCGCAGAGCGACTTTTTCCAACAGCAAGTTCCCCTCTCACATCCATGTGGGATTAACACAATTACTTTGCAATGGAGGAGCCCAAACAGCTCTGAATGTTTGGCACAGAGTGCTGGGGCTGCACCTCTCTGAGGTTGCCCACTCTCTGCTGGCACTGACTGGGGGTTTCCAGCCGTGGCCACCGGCTGCAGCCCGCCGGAGGGACCGCAGTGCTGCCTCTCCGGCTGCTCATTATTCACCCTGCGCAATTAGGCACCGCTGATAAGTCACATGAAATTGCCTTTGTTCTCCAACTGGAAGACCTGCATTTCATGGGAATCCCTTTTTTCCTGCACATTACTGATGAGCTGCCCACTGTATCCACTGCTGGAATGGCAGTGAGGATTTTGGGGCACTCTTTGGGCTGGCCCTCGTAGATGTCCCGTGCAGGTCGTTGGGGAGGTGTAGCCTGGCCCTGCCTGTGTTCCTGGACTTCTCTGAGCACAAAGGAGAGCTGCTCCTCCTGCAGCCCACTCTGCCCCGCCAGGGACTTGTCAGCTCTCCTTCCAGGCAGGTGGCTTTGTCGCTTCCTGGCTACTCTACCATCTCTTCGTGTCACCTCCCAGCTTCCCTCCCAGTAGCATAGGAAAGCCCAGCGCAGCTGCAAAGTCAGTGGGGTGAGAGGCGTCAGCCCTACCCGACCCAAACCCTGCTGATGCCAATGGCCACCTTATCTTGTTCATGACCTTCCCCCTCTCCCCAGCCAGCCCATCAGGAGTCAACCCCATGCTCTGCTGCTTGGACCAAGCATCTCCCACCCAGGCTCCCTGCAGGCCCAGCCCCGCTCCATCTTGTATCAGCTCCTGCTCTTCATTCCTTCACTGCACCAGGACCCAAGTATGGCAGAGAAGGCAAAGCAAATCGGAGCCAACACAAAGCTGGGTGCTACCAAACTCCACAGGAGGCAAGCTGTGCTCCAGTAAGACTTCCCAAAATGACCTCTGCTTCAGAGCAGCCTTGTGCCATGTAAATCCCTGCTCTTTCAGCATCTGGCAGCTGCTCAGATGGGACCACAGGGCGAAAAGACATCTTGGCCCAATTCAAGAGTTTCTTCCCATTCTGCTCAAGAAATGTATGTGGGCTCTTAAGTCTTGTTGATTTAAGGGAAAGGATGCAAAATTAATTTAGACAGGAAATTAATTAGATGTGAACTGATGTTTACATCCCTACACATGCAATGAATTCTTGTGTGAACCTACAGAATGCAGATGGATGGATGGATGAATGATAACAGCAGTCTAGGAATGACATTATGTGCTGGTCCATACGCTGGGGATGTAGAAAGACTTTTCTCTGCATTGGTAATTAATAACTCTATCCTGAGCAAATGTTGATAAATCCTTTATAGAGCACGTTATCTCTGTCTCTCCAACTCCTTTCTGCATTTCCATTTGCCTGTTTCCACTGCTCCACCCCTGGCACCCACACGCTTCATTTCCCTCCCATATTTTGTAACTGGTAGCAGATTTGACTCCCTTTCTGGAGAAGGAGGCGGAGGTTTTGTTACTGGGGCTTTGTGTGAGTGATTGCATGTGTATGTGTGTATACAAAGATGGATACAAATCCATTGGAAATAAACACCTTTTAAGGGACTTGAGAGAAAGACACACAGGGCAGAGGAGAAGAAAGAGCCTACAGACCCTCAGCCAGACAATCAGCCAAGATGAAGAGAAAGACCCAGTGAACCAAAAAAAAGCCTCAGTTCTCTTTTAAACTCTCCATGATTTGCAACGAAAGCAGCAGATCCCATCGCTGGGAAGCTGAGCTCCGGCGATGCAACCCTCACCCCTTCTCCCAGCCCCGCACAGCTCAATTACCCCAGGCTGCCAGGCTGCACTGAGCACACCCCCACCACCCCGCATCTCCCCCGCCGCCGAGACAGCTTTCGCCAATGGAAGGAGTACAAATATATTCATTGGCACCTTATCAGACATGCATGCAAAACTAATTAACATGGGGAGACATGCAAGCTGCCACCCAGCCACAAATACACACCCACGAGCATGCACACACACACGCACGCATGCACAAGGCAACCCTTGTCTAGGGGGGACATTCAAAAGGCTTTGTCACTAATTTAGGCATCTGTCTCAGTCTGGTCTGGTCCTCCTGGCTAGGCTGGAGTTGTGGTTTTTTTCCCACTCTGTTTGACAATGCTGGGAACATGCCCGGAGACCCCTCATTCAAATCACCCCTTGACAATGGTCTCATTGTGTGAGCATATAGAAAAGGGAAAGGATGGGGGAGAAGATGTGGAAGGGGGGTAAGGAATTAAAATGTGAACCCAAGGAAGTGTTTACTAACACAAGCCTCGCAGCTGCCCCGTCTCTCCTCCACCCCCTTCTTCCGCCCCCGGCCGTTCCAATGGCCCAGCTTGTCCCCAGTTCGAAGCGGGCAGCAGGATGTCGGGACAGTGGAGTGGGAGCAGGGCTGCGCAGAGGTGCACAGAGAGCAGGCAGACCGGAGGAAGGAAGCCTCAGGGCATTCAAGTCTTTGGCAGCAGGGGGGCAGGTACAGGTTAGAGAAGAGAAGATAGAGCCAGAGATGCCTCGGAGAGGATTAGGGACTTAAAATGTCCTGGGAAGGACATCTTCATGGAGGAGCAAGAGATTTATTGGTATAACCACTCCAAGGCTTTTTCAGGCAGGAACAAAAAGTGCTTAAACCTGGCCTCGTGGATTTAGAGCAAGTGAGCAACCTGACTGCACGGTTTGGACTGCTCTTTTGGTGCTGCTGCCAGACATGCTACAGCACGAGAAGAAAGGGAGGGAGCAGCAGGGTGTTGGGGCTGGGGGCTCAGAGGACGGACCAGCCTCCCTTCAGGACCCCACTGTGTGCCTATTGCTAGTTATTAAATACCAGGAGAAAAAAAAAAAATAGGGAAAAATGCCCCAGTGCCCTGACCACCCCCGAGGCATGCCTGGGGAAGGAAATAGCGAAGGTGCAGATGGGGGGTGTTCGCCCCCAGCCCCACCGCGCTTGGCTGGCCTTGGCAGGCTCCGTTCAGCTGGAAATGCCCAAGAGCCAGCAGAGCAAAGGGAACGGGAGCTGGGGAGGGGGAGAAGACGATGACAACGTTTTCCATATATGCAAATACATCCACACAAGATACCCAGAGGGAGACAAAACAAAGAGACCTCAAAGAGGCTGGCTCTGAGACCCGCACAAAGCCAGATACCTCCGCACACCTACGGTGTTTGCACGTGAGGACCCGTGCAATGCAAGATGCAATGTTGCCCAGAGGTTCCCCCCCAACCTGAGCAGATATCAGCCCAAAGAAAGCCTGGTGGAGGAGCCCAGTGAAAGCTGCAAAGACAAATGCCACAATCCCACATCCTCCTACACAAACAGATGCACCTTAGGAGTACAAAACTATTCCTGTCCTTTAGCTTAGTCAGAGAAGAGAAAAGCTGTGATGCAAACCCACATGAGCCCAGCCTTGGTGGGCAGAGGTAGCTCTGCTCCTCCAACATTGCTCCTGCAGTCAGATCCACCCCCTAGACCTTTGTGTGCTTTCCATAAGAGGAGAGGTAGGAGATTCCTGGACATTACTATAAACGAGGCCAGGCAAAATGTCACACAGAAACCCAAGAACATGCACGAGGCGAAAAATTTCTTTCCCACAACCATTGCAACAAAACAAAAGTCACCTGTGCAAACATTTCTGCTTAAAAAAGGGAAACTACTGCCAAGTAAGCAAATCTGTGCTTTTTATCCAAACAAGTGGTTGTGAGCAGTTTTATTGCCACATTCCTGTGCCCCAATACACAGGGATAAGCACTCGACACACAGTGACACGCAGGGACTTGGGGACAGAGCTGTTGTTTTAATAGGGCAATGAAGACAGCGAATGAAATAAAACCCTACAGAGATCAGCTTGCAGAACTCAAGGCTGAGAAAATCTATTTGATGGTAAAAGGAAACAAGGACACTCGTGATTCTGCTCTCATTTCCATGCTGTAAATTTGGGCAGCTTTTACAGAACGTAATTAAATTCTCACTTAGGATTTAACCTGGTGAAGCTGAGGGCAGACGTTGCTACAAGACCCACCTCTGGGCTCTTCCCCTCAACTTGCTCTGCAGAGGCCAGCAGGAGCTGTGAGACAACTGAGTGAAAAAGCAAGGGAATTCATAGATCCCTGCCAATGTAGCCATTTCAAAGCCCCCTTCAGCTCTGTCTTGCCTGTTTTCTCCTTCCCCAGTGATTTGCCGCTTTGCTCATGGAGCTTTGGCTGCAGGGAACAGTCAGTACCGGCCTGGCAAGCACAGACACTCAGTAGTATTTGGGCATCTCCTTCCCTTTGCCTCTAATGGGAACTGAAAACCTCAGCAAACCCCCAGCACATCCATTCCCTGCCTCTGGTGGCTGATCCTTCCTTTCCAATACTCTTAGGGCCCCAGTGGGGATCCCATGCAAGACTCTTGCAAGAAACCCTGCAAGACCCTCTGTTATTAACACCTCTTTGACTATTCTTTACCTTTTCCTTTATTCTATGACAGGGCTTTTCAAAGGCTTTTGCCCACCAGCGCAGTTCAACACACAGAGTTTCCCAAGCAACAAGTGATAGAACTCCTCACCTACTTGTACCACACAGGTAAAGTCACCTCAGGGCTGTGACCTTAAATCCATACATGCTTTTCCCCGTGGATGTTGAGAGGTGTAAATCTCAACATCTCATTAAACAGATCACTCAGAACAGATTGCCTCACAACATAACTTTTCAGCTGGCCACTACCCACGAGTGAATGGTTTTACATGACATTTATTCATGCAAATTGCCGAGGCTGTAGTCTGGTTACCCAGCAAGAGCATAAAAAATTACAGTTTAGATGCATAAATGCTGGCACCATGAGAGAAGACACGATGAGACTGGAAACACATCCCTGGGTTTCACACAGAGTGCAAGAAAACTTAGAGGGAGTCCTCATCAGATGGGGGTTTATCAGGAATGACCCCCCCCAAAATGATCGAGGGGAGGCAGAGAATGGCATGTGCAAGGCTGCAGGCGCTACAGAGAAATGAACTTCTCCTGCTGCATGTGCAGGAACCTGCCATGGGGAGAGCACACGCAACATTTTACGTCACTCACAAAGCCTACTCTGTCCAATAAAGTGGGGAGGTAAAACAAAGCATGAAATCCAGGCATAAATTAGCATCCCTCCAGTCTAGCTTTATTTGTGCTGCTGCTGCTGCTGCTGTGGATTAGCATCTAGCTGGCTGACAGGCTGATAGGCAGACAGAAACAGGGAGAAATAAAAAAAGAAAAAAAAATCAGTAGGTGTCTTTTTTTCCCTATGGTTCCTGGGATGTCTGCCTTCAAAGTGCAGGCAGTGTTCATCCCTTTAGGACCCGAATTTTTCAATCTTCCTGTGAGAGCAATAGGCTCTGCAGGAAAGCAAATCCCCCTGAGATATTTGTGCCTGCACCCTGTGGAGCCGGCACCCGTCATCTAACGCAAGCCCAGTGCGAACCGGTCACATCCTCAGCCGGCATCCCTCCGGCATCCACAGCTCCACTCTGCAGAGAGCCACAGAGCCCCGGGAGCAGCTCCGGTGTGGGGCTGGGAGACCTTGAGGATAGCACCTCGCCACAGGCACACACAGGGAGCAGATGCCTCGGGATTAGCTCTGGATCATGTTCACCATCGCTTAGGGCAGCTGCTTCCTTCACTGCTTGCAGCCACGGCTGGGTTTGGTACCTGATCCCAGATGACATGACCGGGATCTCACGCCGGCATCTCCTCTCAGTTTGTGTCAGAAATGTGTCACTGCCAGCTCCTCGGGCAGGAGGACCTGCAGAGAGCTTCCATCGGGCTGACACACAGCCTCCCGCTCCTCAGGGCTGCATGGCAAAATGAGTGGTCGTCACCGGAGACATCCCTCCTCTCGGGGCTTGGTGGCCTCGTGCCCACCCACCCTTTCCAAGCACAGCCATGAAAACACAGCACTAAAGAGGTGCCAGTCCTGACAGCCACCACTTCGGTCCTTCCCAAACCAGCCCTGGCAAAAGGACACATTTCTGCCCTAGCAACTTCAGGCAGCAAAGAGGAGCTGGGAAGCTCCTCAGTGTGACACTTGTGCACAAACTGGGGGAAAAACAGCAGTAAACTTGACAGTGGTCAAAGTGAACTGCAAAGCCCATTTCCACCCTCACTGAGCCATTCAGAGCTTGGCTGGGTTCTCAGGTCACAGGAGATTTCTAGTCCTTGCCTGTCTTTTAAGGAGCCAAACACAGAGCTCAGTTTTTAGGCTATGGAAATCAAATTTTCAGCCATTTTCAAAGGTGGCCTAGAAAACACAGACTAATTCTGCACAGCCACAAAGAGAGTCCCTCAGGAGCACAGCATGCAGTTCGAACACCCCCATGTCCCTCTGCCTGCCACCACGACTCTCACTGAGTGGGTCTGATCAGAGGATGCAGGTGTGAAAACTCCCCAGGATGCTGAGAATCCCTCCTCGGCAGAGCCCCTGCAGCTCTCAGCCAAGTGTACTGGCCCCATTGATCACTGGTGCCACAGTCCCAGTAGATTGGTACTGCCTTTGGAGCATGGAGCGGGCAAAGCCTTGCTTGCAGCAGGCATCTGTGGCCAGTTCTGCTTGCTCCATGCCCAAATGGGTCAACACAGGCAGGTTTTCCCCAAAGGAGGCAGAAGGGCACTCTGCAGGGTTTTGAGACAGCTGCAGCTGGAAATAGCCCAAGCAGAAGAGATGTATCCCTGTTCCTCCAGCCACGCCTTCCCTGGAGTGCTTGATCCAAGTCTGGAATAAAGCACACCACCACCACCCTCATCCCACTGCACCCAGCAAGACAGTCCCCTCCACATCCACGCACCCACAGAGGTATCTATGGAAACATCCCATGGTATCAGTAGGGCGGTTTCTTTTAGGGGCTAGGAAGGAAGGGAAGGATGAAGAGAGTGTAGAAACCGGAGCCTTTGTTTCCCAGTACTCAGCCATGCTGTTAATTAGGTAGCAGAGACCAGCCACTTCCTACCACATCCTCAAGCTCTTGCAGCAATAGCAGGCACTCCTTTAGTCTCTGTCCTTTGGGGATGAGAAGGAGGCAAGGAGGCAGAAGTCAGTCAGAGCCTACAGAAATGCAACAAGCTGCAGGAAGGATTTTTCCTTTGCAAGGGAACAGGCGCCTGATGGGCTCCCCAGCCAGCACTTATCTATGTGAACCATTTGTTTCCTCTCCAAGCTCTCAGCTTGCTCTGACACATCACCCATTCACCTGATTGCAAGCAAAATGACTCAGATGGGTCCCAGCCTTGCACCCACTCGTAAGCCCTCTATTTCTACTCTGCTCCTCGGTGCCACGCCATCAGAAAGCTCAGCCTGGGGACTGTGCAGGACCACAACTGCCTTAAAAGCTTGTACAAGTCCAGACTCACACGTGCAGTTTGCCTGCCATTCTGGAGAGCTCCAGTACACCTCTGCATAAGATGTATTAAAACTCACACTGGCAACAGCACATTCAGACAAGCGGCCACTGGGGCCAAGGCAATGCCTATGAAATGTATCCCAAATGGACTGAAGGACCACATTCCCTTGAGTCACTGGTCCAAGTGGCAACTTGGGACATGTCTGCAGCAGCCTGGGGAGACCCTGCACAGTCCCATGAGGACACCACAGAGACATAATCTCCTCCTCTGGCTCTTAAGCAGAGTCTTCGGCAGCGCTGCACACAGCACGTGACCTCTCAGTTAAAGCAAGGACCAAATAAATTTTAAAAAGCATTTTTTTTCTGAGTCCTGGCAGCGTGGAAGTCAAATACTGCTTTTCAAGCTGCTCCCAGAATGAGACAGAGCCAAACATGTCCACAAGCACAGCCAGTCTGTGTCTGTACAACCTTGTTCCCACCACCTTCACTAGCACGTACAGAGATGTACATCCCTCACCTGTAGAACAGGGTGCCAGGGACCAACATCACCTTCCAGACCATACACCTCTGTGTCCAAGTTTCTCTGTGCCCAGGTCCACACAACATCTGGGACCACTCCTGAGGGTCCTCAGTATGTCTAGGGGCTTAAATGAGACACAAGCCAGCCACTATCCAACTCCGTGTGATCCTCGACACTTTGAGTCGTCAGGCTCTCTTTTACTCCCTGTTCGGTGTTACACAGTATCCTGCACTGTCAGCCTTAAGCTTTGAGTCTCAATCCCCAGAATTGCTAAGACTCATTCCAAAAACTGACTATTTGGAGGGGTTTTTTTCAGATTGATAATGCCCAAGCCCTACACAGTCTTTGACTTATTTCCAGAGTTTTCCCTGCAATTAAGATGTCCCTAAATACATTTCTTGTTAGCATAATTCTATTAATTTTAAGTGAGATCTGAGACTTTTAAACAGTCCTTGATTACAGTTGCTGGGGGTTTGCAACAGACACCCCAAATCCCAAGGTTTGCTCTAAAACCCCTGTGAATTATTCTAGTCCAGCCTTGCCAGCTGCTCTTCTACCCAAAAGGCACCTTCCCTTGAGAGCAGGATAGTAGAAGAAGGGAAGAAAGCTGGAAAACAGCCATTTCTGGGACTACAAATGAAATCAGGAGGAACAGTCCCAAAAGCCTCTCTTAGCCTTGGCCACCAGCAGCAGCTACTCGGGAAGCTCCCACCAAGTGAGAGCCAAAGGAAGAGACACATTGATCCTGCCTTGCTAGATTTTATGCCAAGCTTGCCAGCAAGGCACGCTCAGCTTTGGCTGCCCAGGAAATGCAAACCTCTCCTTTGTGTGGCTTTCTGGACACCTCCCGCTGCCCTCCCTAAATCCCAAAGCCAGCAGCATCCCTTGCAAGGTGTACACCATGCCAGAGGCAGCAAAGACGTGCTCCTCGCAGCCTCCTGGCTCCAGGCCTTCTGCCAACACCGTCCCAACATGGGGCACGCAGGCAAAAGAGCTGCCGGAGGAATCCACGCCAAGCGGCGCTGAGCACGACCTTTCTGCTTTACAATGGTAACCTGAATCCTAAATACTGGATTTCTAGGCACGCATTAAAGCCATGAGACAATGGAGACGGCGAGGCTGGGGCTGGCTGCAAGCCAGCTCCGTGCCGGCCCCGCCAGCGCCCGAGGTTTCCCATTTCCTTCTTTTTTCGCCATGGCAGATAAGCAAAGACCCCTAAGCATGCACAAGCTCACCCCTGACTTGGGGACTTGTGACTCGCCCCTCAGAGAAGGTGGATTCCCAACAAGACCCAGCGAGGTGGTTGCCTTCCTCTCTCCCTCTCTCTCTCTCATATGAGCATTGCTTCTCCTTTAATTGGTTTCATTCATGGCGGCCCTTTGCTAAATGTAATTATGCCAGGCTCTCTCCATCTGTCTGCATTCAGGAAGAGCCATCGCTCTCACTGTTTTTATCTTCAATCTTTATTTCTGCATTAATCCCCACTCTGCAGCTCACATGTACAACAATGTCCAGGACCTCCTGAGGACATACAGGCACAGAATGAAGAGCAGGATTTGTCCCTGGGTCTCTCCTGGCTGGAGGACGCTTTTTCACAGGGAAAGCCCCATACCTCAGTCATTCTGTAACATCTACATCTCTCAATGATACCTGCACAAGCCAGTCCTTTTGCAGACACTCAAGAGTTGTCTGGGAGCCCAGGCAAGAGGAGACGGCTTGATTTTGTCTGCATCACAGAGCTGTCTCTGCCCTGTCTTCCCAAGCCCGGTACATAAAGGTAGCGAGATGCCTGCTTAAGTTGACATGGACAGCTTTTCACATGGAGACAGCAGTCAGTCCCAAACTACCACGCTCATTTTCCTTCCCAGGAACACAGACAAGGTGAACACGGCTGAGCACAGGGATTAACAAACCTCAGCTCTGCAAGGGCAGCTCAGAGCTGCATGGCTGAGGCTGCAAAGTGCCCAATGCACCCAGAAGAATTTCATTCCTTGGGATGCATTACCCAAGGTCTTTACAGCTTCCTCAGCCAGGGTAGGTAGATCTTGGGGGAAAACACAATGCTAAAGGAGCTGTTGGTTTATCAAGAGACCAAACCCAGTGACACAGACCCTGGGCAACCAAGCACCATCTGGTGACCGCCGGCTCCCGACACAATAGCCCACGTTGGCATGTTTATGATAGAGACCAGAGGCGGATTCCCATTATCCCCATCAGATCCTGTGATGTGGTTTCAGGAGAAGGACCATGAGAAGCAGATGGGATGGCAGAAGAGAAAAGAACGCAGCGAGACAGACAGACAGGAGAGATTTATATGAAGCTAAAGCGCATACCCATAAACATGGGATAAGTAAATAGCATGTAAGTATGAAATTAAATGCAGGGAATCCATGGCATCCAGTAATCAGTCAAATATCTCCTTCACCTCTTTTTCAGTTTATCATCGGCATTTTAAAATGAGATATTTATGCCAATAAGTAAGCCAGTTGTATATTGTAACCCTGCAAATATTGGCTTGGATCTGAGAGATTCGTCCCGACAGACAATTCATTTTTACAGTTATTTTTGGACTCCCGGCTTTCGTGGAACACCGGCTCTCTGTGTTGGATTTTATGCCCCTGAAATGTATTTACAATGCATGGCATCTGTATTGTGCATTACACACTTAAATCATTGCATATCATTCATCGCTTGTAAAAAAAAATATTGCAATATCCTGAAGCTCTGAATACTCAAATTCAAAATATAACTGCTGCATTTTCAGAGTAATGCTATAAAATAATGTTGTATTTTTAGATAAAGGAGGGAAAACTGATCATGAGGAACATGGATTCCCAAGATCTGGGAAGAAGGGGAGTTTGGATTTCACACCACGATAAATGGGAAAAAAATAAAACTAAAAGCTGAAAACCCCACAAAGGTTTATTTTCTAAACAAGAACATGGAAACATTTTGTCACTTAAACAAAGGGAGGAGGGCGGGGGAGGCTCCGCATCCTTGGCTTGCTCTCTGCAATGGACAAATACTATCAGAAACAAAAAGCATGGCATAGTTAGCAGGAGCTCAGCGCTTTAGAATTAATGGTATGTATTTAAGTTCCTTTTAGGGGAAGCCTTCTGCAGTTGGGGGGAAAAAAAATTCATGGTTTTAAAGGCTTCTGTCATTGTTGCCTACAAGCAGAAGAGAAAGGCACTTTCTTTGTCATCCGGGGGTTTATGGCAACACCTTAATATGTCCTTTTCATAGGTGAAGCAAGGCGCACAAAGCAGCCGCGTGCCAACGCGTCCCCCCCGCCACCGGCAAAATAAATAAATGGAGGAACGCGGGGACGGCGGCCGTCGTAATCCCTCGGCAAAGAGGCAGTGAGGATGGTCTGGTGGGGTAAATATCGCACGTCTCCTGCCAAACCCCGCGTGGGCTATTGTCCTGCCACCCCTTTTAGATGTCATTAAGGATTTTTCGCATACAACCAAACGAGCGGAGGGGATGAACGCGCTCGCTTCTTCCCCACCAGTTGGAGAAGCCATGACGAGGCGGCTGGGAGCCGGCGCAGGGAAAACACAGGGCAAATTAGGAAGTATGTTAATTCAGTTAATATCACAGAGGGGCTGGCGGGCGGTGGGGGGGAGGTGTGCGCGCAGATTTTCCGCCCGAGGAAGGAGGTGGCAGAGAAAGAACTGGGGCATGCCAGCTCCCGTTATTGTTCTGCCTTCATCGGTAATTAGCAAGATAAGGAGGGGACGGCGTGAGGGAGGCAGCGTGGCGAGGACAAGGCAGCGCTGCACCCCACCTCATGCCCATGCGGCCATCTTACAGGCGGCGCTCGCCTCCCGCAAAATGGCCGCCGGGGCCCACGCTGCCTCAGGCCCGCAGCTGGCCCGTCCCAGTGGGCTCCCCTCCACCAGCCCCGAGGCAGTGGGCACCCGGGAGCAGCGGCAGCCGGGAAAGGGGGGCCCCAGGAGAAAAGGAGTTGCCATGGTGGGCCAGAGTGCGCTGGCGAGCGGCCATCTTAGCCCGGGCCCTGCTCGCGGTGCCAAGGCCCTGGGCACGCAGCACTCCCACAGCTCTTTCCCCAGCCCTCCCGGCTGGAACAATCTTGGTACGCTTCTCCTTCACCAGGCAGCACATGTTGCCTGGGCCCTGCTTGTGCCCTCTGAGGCGTCTGTACCCTTGCCATGGCTTTCCCCTCGGACATGAGTGGGTTTATCCCCACATGGGCAGCCGCCTGCCTCAGTGCGTCCCAGTGAGTTCTGAAGGCTGCCAGGCACTGGACTGGCCCTGGAAGACTCGGCCTGGACAGAAAGAGCATTCTGAGTGCTACAAGGCAAGACGTCACCTGTCCAGCCATCAGGGAGGGAGTTATGGGCAAATTATACCCTTCTCCTGGCCAAAACAAAATACATTCCAAACCAAAACTGCGGAGATATCAGTAAAGAAGAAGTGAGCTTCCTAAACCTTAATTTAACATAAATTTAAAACAAGGTCAGTTATAAAACGCATGGTTACACAGATGACACAGACAAAGCTACAGATACATTTCTCACTCCACAGGAGCTTTACAGTGGACATATCAGTGTTGCTCAGTTCTCCAAATGAGCAACACCAAATATCAGCCAAGGAACCCTCATCTCTGGTCTCGGGCTGCCCTCAGGACAAGACCAGCAATTACTGACACTAAAGCAGTATTTGGGAAGCATTTCATGTGTCTTTAGCCATGATGGGACTATTTCACACGGTGCAATAGGCATACAACGCACGTTGAAAATTCAGCATCTGCTCCAGTACTCTGTGGAGAACCAGAGGGTGATTGCAACCGCATGCAGGCAGGGCCATGTTATACATCTCAGCTAGACAGTGAAACATAAGGGATGGCAGGCTAGCTGCTCCGCTCCAGGGTTGTCTACACGGAAAACCACACCATTATAATGACAGCACTATAGGTCAACTGCTGCTGCTCCTCGCCACGCTGGTGCACATCTCCACTCTTAAACTGGCTTTCTCCAGTTTAGCTTAAACTGCTTCCAGCGTGACATCACTGGTATACAGGAGAGTCCTGCCTTCTGCTAAAGTAAATATCCGCGGAGGTTGTACGCGCACAGCTCCTTGCTTTAAAATCCGCCCCCCAACCGTACGTCTGTAGCTAGACCTGCCCTTCGGCTAACCTTTCTGTACTCCGCACACTCCTGGGCTGTTCACAGTGCCCGTGAAACACTATTACACCCTGCTTCCCTTGGGTGCTAATCCTGCTTGTCAACCCAAAGGCAGAAGCAGACGGTGGCTTGGCATTTTGATTACGTTGTGATCTGTTTGAACCTTCCAGACTCTTTTGATGTCTGTGCAAATTTGAAAGGGGGAGCCTTCATCCCCCACAATGAAACTCTGCTATCGCATGGTGAACCATCTCGGGACTCCTATGTCCATAGCCACTGCTAGATTTGAAGCAGGGAGGGGAGTTGCAGCTCCTCCAGGAAGAGTCTGAATTTCAGACTAACCAGTTCTGGCCCTGAGCGGAGAACACTACGGGGACAGCGTGTTGCTCTTCAAACAAATGCATGCGTAGGGGAGTGTGCGCATGCACAGAGACACCAGATTTATACAAATAGATGCATTCATAGGAAAATGCAAATAGCGTCCTCTTCCATCCTAGGCTCCCTTCGAGCTCCTGACATCCCAAGGTTTCAGAGGAGTACAACGGAGTCTCAGATCAAACATTAGCCCTGCGGGGGTTCCCTCAGGGAAGCAGCCATGCACTGGGGTCTTTTCCCCGCTTCCATGTGAGGTTTCCCGACCCGGCCTTCCATGGGTGCTCAGTTCTGACACGCGTACGACACACGCGCGCGCATGCAGAGCCTTGCTAAAAGGTGCTCTGGGAATTGAGCTGCACTTCCTCTTTCTCCTGAATCAATTGTCATAAACCAGCTTTTGTTTTATTTTTAACAAAGCGACAGAAATAATCTCCACACGCAGCCCTTGCCACTCCCACGGCCCTGTCCTTTAACAGAACGAGCTGTCCAGGGCCCCCGAGGACATGGGCACAGGGAGACAGCAGGGTAAGAAAGACTGGGAGAGGCTGCTTTCTGGTGCACAGAAATCCACTGCTCCTCTCTTGAGCCCATTGCTTGGCAGGCAGAGAGGTGGCGGGATGGGAAGGGGACTGGATGGTAGGCAAGGCACTCCCAACCTCCCCAACCCAATCTCCAGTTGTTCCCTTCATCCCCTGCCTACTGAAATACCCACTTTCAACCTGCATTTTACCTAACACTCTGTTTCTCTTGCTCTTCGGTTCCAGCAAGAGGTGACTCCTGCAGCACCATTGCAGCAATCAATGGGCTGACATACAACCTGTGACAGCCCGAGCTCTGCCTGCCTGTGGCAAACCCCTGTCTCCAGCAGGGCCAAGGACTCATCCCTCCTCCTCCTCCTCCCATCCCACATACCCAGGTTCAGGACTCAGACACATATGGAGACATTTCTTGATGAAACCTATCAGTGGGTGAGTGGCAGCTGAGCAGGTACTGAGCAAGATGTGGGGCCAGACAGCAGCCAGGGGGGAAGGCAGCGGGTGGAGGGAACGTGCCTCGGGAGGAATACTCACAAAGGGCTGCTTTCATTAATAAAACATTCCCCCCTCAGTTGCCTTTTGATTTGGGTGTAAGAATTAACCCCATCTGCCCAACAGCACGCTACCTACCAAGTCATCTCTGCTGAGGAAGGCCGTCTGACGTGTCCACTCAATTGCCTCGTTTCCCACTGCCCGTGCTCCTTGGCAGCCCAGACCCCTCCAAACAGCTCACCAGCCTCGCTGGGCCTGCCCTATGGAAGAGATCCTCTTCCCACAACATAGATTAGACCCAGTGAAAATAGGCTTAGTGAAAATACCATTTCACTATTAATGCCACCCATCCAACCCCCTCCTCAGCTTCACACTCTCACACCCATAAAGATTATAACAAATCCTGGTCACCTTTTGCCCCTGCTAACTACTGCTCCAGTCTTTGCACCGCATGCCTTCCACCACGAGTAGAGAGCTGGGCACAGGGAGTACTTATATATACACACACACATCTATCCAGTCAGCACTGGAGGTGTTCAGCTGCGCAACACACATCTCCCTGCACAGCATCTCGCCTTGTCACAACACCCCAACCCATCCCTCTCCGCTGTAATTGCAGCGCCTGGTCCTTGGGCATCAGCAGAAAGTTGCAGCAAATCCTGCGTTGGTTAAAGCACAATCTGTCCATTCAAAATTGGTGGGGGGTTGCTTTTAAATCACTGAGACATTTCTATTCCCTTTCTGTTTCAAGTAAAACCGAGATGCAGAGATGCCTTCGAACCGACAGCCCCTTCATTTTTCCAGAGGTGTGTTTTAATGAGTGACTCGCCTTCCAAAAAGGGGCCGGCAAAGGGGAAGGACGGCAGATTCTCCACACAAATTCAATAGCTGGTAGGTTGCCATGGGCTAAAGCATTTCTTTGCACACATGAAGGGAAGGGACTCCAGAGCACTAAGGGTTTTGCCTCCCATGAGTTATAGCTCTACCCTTCAAGAGCGGAATAAATGCTTTATCCCATTGCAGCCTGCGATGTATTCTACATAGATGGATTGATTTCCCCTATTGTTCTTAATAAATCCTGGCGCATGAAGAAACTCACTGCACAGCCATTTTTCCTGCCTTGTTCTACCTTGCAGAAGTAATAAGGGTCAGATGTGACTGCAGTGGGAAGCAAAGGCCGTACGCAAGGCAGTGCTTTGCAGGATGCAGTGGGTGTGCTTGCAGGGGCTTGGTGGGTGCAGGCGAGCAACTCCCTTTTCCCTGTTTATTCCCCCTTTGAGTCGAAGCTGAGGAAAAGGGGAACCATTACTGGCTACTGGTACTGGCAGCATTGGCGTGGCTCTGACAGGAGCAGCCACTCCACAAGCTGAGCCTGCACAAGCCCCCCAGATCTACACAGGGAAAGGCAAGGCTCTAGGCCTCTCTGACTGGAGCTCTCAAATGTGAGAGATAAATACACATTGTATTGTCTGATAAATACAGGGCTGAGAACTTCACCACTGTAGAACCTTCCTGAGCACACCCAGCTCTCTGTCGTGCCCAGTCCATAAGACCTGCCCCTGCCCACATCCCAGCTGAGAGGAGTCCACACCACCAGCACAGGGGCTCCTCTGGTTTTTTGTTTGTTTGGGGGTTTTTTAAATCAAAATGCCAAACCAGCCCCCTCTCAATGACTCCCAATGGCCCAACTCAGACCCCCAGATTGTTGTTAAAAGGTTCTCTCCCTCCCTGCCATCTTTTCTACTCACAAGGTTGCCACCCATCCTCTTTTCCTGCTCCAGGAGGATGTTTGCTGGACACAGCTTTGTTGGTGCCCAGCAAGGAAGCACTGCTGGGCTCCAAGAAGCAGGTGGCTCTGCACAATCCTGCCTTGGCCACCTGCCTCTGGCTCCATCCAGGCTCCCTGGATTATCACTGCTGGTCTTCTCTAGCAGCAGCTAACAACTGGCCCTGTTTCAAAAGCCTGGCTGGGAATTTAGCTGTGGGAGGGATGGAGGGATCAGGTAAAAGAGCTGGTCTCCCATGCATGAGTTGGACTCGATCCTTCAGCAAGACTTCCAGAGACTCACCTCTCCTTGCTCAGGTGGAGATGTCCCAGCCCTTCCCAAGGCATCCCACTCCACGAACTTTCAGTCAAGTCTGATTAAGGAAAAGAGAATTTGTCTCAGTTAGAAGGAGGTTCCCATATGCATGGATGGATGTCAAGTAATTACCGCATGTCACTCACGTTTGGAAAAGAGACCTTAAATTTGGGGCCGAGCAAACTTGCACTCACAATTGCAAGTGAGTTACAGACCTTGGCATGCTCCAGAGCATACGTTGTGCGGATGCTTTCAAGCCCGTCCCTCGGCTGAAATACACCCAGCCACGTAAAATACAGCCAGACACGACTCCGTTCTCTAATAAGGAAATAAAGCCGAGTGGACCTGCATTGCCAGAGCCCAGAGAGCAACACTGTCTCTTTAATTTTCTCCCTGGCTATCTCATCCTTTGCACAAACTCTTTCCTCCCCGTGGCTTCTTCCAGCCTGGTGGGCAAAGTGGGAAAACATCATTAGGGAGGAAAAATAATTTAGTTTGTTAATCAGTATCCAGTGGTGGGAAACAAGAAAGACAGAGAGCTGGGCTGGCGGTTAGGGCTTAGGAAGGGCCAGCACAAAGCCCACCATTCATGACATCTGGGGCTGGGATTCTCATTGAATTAAACAGACACAAAGAGCAGAGGCATTTCATGCTCTCTTCACAAGAATTATCATATCTCCCTGGCACTAGGAAACCTTCAGCACGGGAGAGGGGGAGAGAGAGAGAGAGGGGAAAGCGGGCAGGCTGGGTAGAAATATGGGGCAGGGTAGAAGAGGCTTTGTTCCAGGGTTGGATTTATGGATGGGATGCGGCGCGTTGCTTTGCGGGGAGAGACAGGGCCCTGGCGCGCTGGGTCTAATAAGAATCAGCAAATGTGAAACAGGGGGCCCCTGTGTACCATGAAGCAGGGAAACCCGCGTTTGACAAGCCAACAGAATAACCGCTCGCGTCTCAAGGCTGTGGAAGGATGCTGACGTTCCTACGAGATGTGTCGTCTTGTGTGTGTGTCAGCGAGGAGGGGGAGAAGGGGAGAGGCGAGGAGTATAAACAAGAGACCAGGCAGCATCGTTCAGTCATGAAAATTAATTAGCTGATGTGCAAACCATGGCTGCCTCTTCCCACTGCCCTGCAAGCATTCCCCATAAAGCTATGGTGTGTGCGGAGCCTGTGACTGGGAATGACAGGGGCAGATTAGGCAGCTTCTTGGGACACAAGCCTGGCAGCAAGAAACCCACAGCCCGTGCAAAAAAGGTGAGGAGGGGATGATTAGTGTCCTTGGGGAAGGGGCAGAGCCCAGGGACCAGAAGAAAGAGAAACGGGAGAGACCGGGCACCAAGCTGAGACCAGGAATCATGCTGCTGCAGCAGCATAAATTGGGGTGGATCTCAAAAACCAGCCATTAACAGGAGCTGGTGGACAGCGAAACCATTTAGGGTTTAGATCACAAACTCTCTGGGGCAGGACCTGTCATCTCCTGCAGGCTCACACCATGGAGGCCTGTCCTACTCGGTCTCTGGGCATTACCAGAAGATCTGCTTTAAATACTAATTGCTCCATGATCAAGACCTGTGAGCTGCTGGGAGGCTCCCTACAGCATTACCTGTGGGAAGAGGGGATAGATCTCTGACCTCACGTCCCCCGGGTAATTTGACCCCGTGCACTAGTGCCACAAGCAAATATTACTACCAAGTGATGAAGATGAGCAATTCCTGACCAACTTCACATATCCCATCCCCAAGCTTTAAGATCCTGCTATAATATCATGCTGATTCTTTGCCTGGAACAATCACAGGAGAATGAGGGTGCCAGGGAAAACGGAAAAAAAAAAGGGGAATGAAGGGATGAAGAAAGTGATCGCTAGGGAAAAAATAAAGAGAGAAGACTCTTTGACATGGGATGTGCACAGTGAACACAGAACGCACTGGAAACAAAGGGATGCAGGGAGAGAGGAGAGGCTGGGATGGGCATCTTGGCAGACATGTAGGTAAAAGTTGAAAAGGAAGCACTAATTAGCACCAAGACCATCACTTTCCATTAATAGCTTGTCACCATTTCCTTGATGTTGCTGAGAGCAGGGAAGTTGGTATGTGTGATGCTTACCTGTCTCTATCTCATTAACAGAAGTGAGGGTGAGAACAGATGTTTATTGCCTGCATTCAGATAGACAGGCCCTTTGCTGAACTGAGAGGCAGGAGAGAGGAGGAAAGTTATGAAAGAGATGCTCAGGAAACACAAGCCAAATCCAAACAATGGAAACCCAAACACAGGACACTTAGATACCTGTGCTGATCCAGAAACAGCCCCAGGCAGGTATCGGGTTCCAGGAATTCTGGAAACACATAACTGCTAGGTCAAATAATTATAACCCAGGGCAAATACACTGCCAGCTGGGGGAGAGTGCTCTGGTACCGGCACAAGGTATGTGCAAGGGGCTGTGACTGCATTATGCCTGGGAAAGTAAAACAAAGGGCTGCTTATTTCCCAGGCTGATTTGCTCAAGGTGTCCACTCCACGCAAAAACAGACAGCCAAGCATCTTCTTGAGAGCCAGAATGGAGATACCCACCAGTAAACAAAGGAAAAAAAGAAAACAATGAGGTGCTATTTCAAGCAAAGATAAATGTGCTTTGCATATAATCACCTTTGGAGTAATTCTTCCAGCAGCTAAAAGAGAGATTATCCTTCCAGTGTAAAACACAAAAGCCTCTCCTTTCCCTCCAACATGTGGAATGGCTCCTGACAGTGACATGGGAAAGAGGGAATGTGCAAGGCAAGGCAAGGCAAGGCCGCCAATCAGCAAGTACCTGCGAGCTGGTAGCACACGTCTGCTGGTGCGATGACGGGAGCGTGCGTGTGTGTGCACATTCCTAGGGACACCCTCGCTTCCACCAGCACGTAAATTCACTACACAAGCCAAAGGTTCCTCAAGAGCAGGAGCCCAAACCTCCTTAGCAGGGAATGAGGGAAAACCAAAGGCAAAGAAAACATCAAGGCAGGGACTGAAGGAACAAAGGCTTCCACCCTCTCAGCTTGGAGACATCTTCTTGGCCATTTAGCTCAGATCAAGTGTAGGCTCTGTTGACTCCCCCATCTATTCAAACAAACACTTTCAATAGTCTGATGGGTCTTTTCTGTTCTACAGCTTCTCTACCCCTGTGTTTGACGTCCCCAGCCAATGCAGTTAATGCCACATGCAGAAATACTGCCCTGAAGAGCCCTTGCTTAGATTGCGTGGTCAAGCACTTCAAAGTTAGGAAGTGTCCAATTTATGGCTGTCCATGCAACCTTAATTCCAGCTCACAGTGCAGCCACTCTGGACAGGAAAAGAGGGAGTGAGCTAAAAATAGGCTGTGACCGTGTCGTCAGCCTCATAAGGGCATGGGCAGGGAAAGGCTGAATTAACGTCTCATGGTCAAAATGAAATCAGGTACCCCCTGACTTGCCAGCGCTTGCTTTGGTGCCTTCAACCATGTACATTTTTAATATACAGAAATCACGTGCATTCTAAACATACAGAAAAATGCATTATTTATAGCTAATAAATAATAGATTGTTTATATAAGCAAAAAGAAAAACAATTGTAGGCAAGTGTAACAAATTCCCCTTCCTCCACCCCGCACCCATCCCTGCTTCATCCTGCACGGGCAGAGAGATTTTCAAGCCCCAAGCCTCGGCACAGATTTCTGCCACTATGAAACACAGGACTAATGTTATCTGGCAGCGGCAGAAGGCTGCTCTCCTGGGGCTGGCAGAGAAGGGGACTGCTGGAGCTGGCAGTGCCCAGGCCAATGCACCCACATCCCCTACACTTTTTCCTCCTGGCACCAGAACCTGGAGGAATTTTCTCCCAGGAGAAGGGGCTGTGCTGGAAGGGTATGACCTAAAGATGGAAAGGGCTGATGGAGTTGGCTGTGAACGCCCTCCCGCCTTCCCTGGCTGGTCCAGAGCTCTGCAATAAAGTGGTGGGAGTCCATGATTTCACCCTACTCCTGATCTGTTATTGTTATTCCAGGGAAACAATAAATTTTAAATTTTTTTTCCCCCCACAAGAGGCAAGAGAAGGGAAATCGCGATTCTGAACAATTCATAATTCAGCTAAACCTGAAAGGAATTTAAGGGACAAAGAACAGGCATTTCTCGAGGCGAAGAGCTTCCCCCGGACGAATTTCAAGGGCCCACAGCAGACAATGGGAGTGTCAGAGGTTCTCAAAAAGAAAAAAAACTTCAAGAATCTTTACAATAAAAAGTGTTAGGCAACACAGAGGTCAGAGCCAGTTCCTCCTATAATAAATAGCACGACTACCCTACATTAACTATAGGAGACATTTTAATGCAGTGCCTCAGCTTCGTGCTAATTATACTTTTTCACCATATTTTGAACCTAAGAAAAAATGTCATCAGTTAATTATAACAGATGAGGGAGTGTGAAGACTTCCTCAATAAATAATGCCTTGATATCTCATATCCAACAAGCTGCGTGCTCTGCTCTGAAGGTGCCCAGAAATATGTCCTCTCAGGAAATATATCAAGAACTGATGGTCCCATAAGCTGGCTTTGTTTCCAAGCCTTGATTTTCAGCCCAATAATTAAGTGATTTTTATGGATTGGGGAGAGTAAAGGTCGTGGGACTGCTGGAACGGTGCCAGAGAGAGTCAATGTTTAAAAATAAATAAATTCCTAAATCAAAATGAGATACAAAAGACCTCAACAAATTCCCCTCATGGCTGCACAGGTGAGCAGACAGACGCGATTTGGTTTCTGGACCCATGTCCCATCCTTCCTTCATTTGTGGCATCTCCATTGGAGTCTGGCATGCACTGAAAAAGCCTGGTTTTAATGAAACCAGGCCACTGCTGCCAGCGTGCCACCGGGAGCCAGCCACCGCTGTCCACCTGCCCCGAGGAGGAATGACACCGTGCCCCTGCTGCTGTGCCACCCTGGGCGCTGCCCGCCGCTGCATCCATCCCTGCGGAGGCTGCTGGGTCCTTACGAAGGTTCCTCAACTAAGCCATCTTTCTTTCAGCTCCCTTCTCCACCCAGCACCCCTCACTTCCCCCTCTGAAGAGCCGGGATTTGGCGTGGGAAAGATGTCTTTGGGCTTTTCACAAATCCAGTATCCCCTTGAACCAAAACCAATTAGCCTGGCCCAAGGTCCTGCCATTGAAGGACTGTCCCTTCTTTTCAAACCCCCGCGGGCTCAATTGCTCTAAGGAGCCTGGATGTGAATGAGCAAAGCCCGCTTAAAGTGGTACTTAAGGCCAGACCAGGGTGAAGGAAAGAGAAAGCCTCTATAGGAACAGCAAGCTGAGTTTCCAAGAGACAGCTAACTGCCGGAGATTGTGTTCTTTTGCTCCCCCTATTTTCTTTTTTTTACCCCCACTCCTTAGCTTTCGAGGCAAACGCTCCTAACCAAACCTGAGCTCCTGAATAAATATTAGAAAACACGAAAGCCAGAACCTCGTCCTGACTCTTTACGGACACCGGGAGCCCAGCTGTGGGCAGTGTGATGGCCCAGCCTCGCATGCGAGCTCTGGTCGCAAACATGTGCACCCAGACGGACAGAGAGATGGTGAGAAGCCCGAGATGATGTTTTTCCAGTTTGGGTCCTGGCAAACACCTTCCCAAGGTGACCAGGCTTGTGGGCACAAAACACCAAAATCCCCAGCTTGGACAGGGCGACTCCCTGTATCACATGCTGGGGAAGCCAGCGTGGGCAGCCACACATCCATCTTACGCTGGTGGCCCCTGGGGACATCCAGACACTCCGGGCAGTGCGATGTGGCAGCAGCAGTGTCGGGGTGACTCACGGTACCCACACCACGAACGGCGTGTGTGCACCGCCACGTGCCAGGCGCCTCGGCGCTCGCACCTGCAGATGCCAAACCAGCACCTTCCCTCCACCCAGACACGAGAGTGTTCCCAGCAGGCAGCCGTGATCCCTCCCTGCTGGACGAGCAGCACCCATCCGTGGCCACAGCTTGGATGGACCCTCCAAGCTCCTGGGCTCTGCCCTTTCTCTGGCAGCACAGACAAAGCCAGGGCAGAGCAGCAGGTAAAGGAAGGCACCGTCTGTTTGCATCAAGCATGCAGGGAGGAGGTGGGAGCCAAGAGACAAAAGAAATGGCCGAGCCCAGCCTCAAGAGTGGAACTCGTCATTGCCAGGCAATTCCACAAAAATGCCCATTGATGGGATTTCATCCATAACCAAGAGTGCATGCTCACACGGCCTGGCTTCCAAGGCAGCTCCTTCAAACAGCAGGGCCCGAACAGCCCCTTCTCCACCTGACCCCAAGCCCGGGTGAGTTTGGCTTCCCCAGGTATTTGGTATAAAGCCCCTTCATCTCATGCCCCAAGCCAAACCCACTGCATGGTGGGCAAGTTTTAGGAAAAGATGGGAAATCATGAGCTGGAGCACACGAGGTCCCAGAGTATCATTTCCCTGGGGTGAAACCCACAAACAATATTTTCCATTTATCCCCCAATGGCACACGCCGATTCTTCCGTTTCTGTCTCCCTCTGCCCATCCCCAGCTCTGCCTGAAGAACAAAGACATCACAGCCCAGCTCCAGGAACCTCACCCACGTTTGGCCTATACTGTATCCTACTGCTCCATCAGGAGAGTCCCACTGAGAAGAGAAAGAACCAGGAATGCCGGGACATGGGCGCTCATCCCAGCACAAGCCGAAAAAGACGCCTTCCTTTCTGGGTTTTGCCTACACAGGGGAAAGATCCATCCACAGCCAACAGCTACCCTAACAGGGCAAAAGGCAAAGCCACAAAGGGAACCGTGTCTAGCCAAAATCCATGCCTGGCCCAAGGACAGACCCTTGGGGACCTTCCTTCCACTATGGCACTTAAAAAAATAAGACAGAAAGCAGAGACCCGTCAGTGGGCTGCCAGGGACTCTGGAAATGCAGCGGGTATGTCACAAGCAGGGATTTGCCAGGGGGCTTCATCCGCCGCCTCGCCCCCCACCCACGCACACATGAGCTGGGGATTCTCATACCACTGTCCCCCATCACTCACTGCCACCTCCCTTGTTAGCTGAGGAGGTGCTGCCTTCACACTTCCTCCAGACACCCATAGGTTCATGCCAACAATGGGGGCAAAAATGAAGAATTGAAGCACCAGAAAAAATTCAACCGCAGTTTCTCTCTCCTGGACATTAAAGGCCAAATTGCTCAGTCCCTGTCTCAGTCCCCTTTGGGGGAACTGCTCTGGGGTAGGTGTACCAAGTACATGGCCTGAAAAAATACCTGAAAAATCAGCTCAGGAGAGGTGATTTTGTGAAGAAAAAAAAATTAGTAAAAAAATAAGAGTGGTTTCTGACCAGCTGATTGAATAGCAAGGTAAAAAAGCTTGCATCAATCCTTTGTAAGAGTTCTCATGTAGACACGGATTTCCATACTTCCATTTTATTTCATAAAATTATATATATATGTATTTATATACACACACACAAAGACATTTATTATATGTGTGTATATTTTTTTTCCTCAGATCCTCTTTTTATATTTTCACCTTTAGCAATTACAAAAGCCAGGGACAGAAATACCTCCTGGGTTCTGCCAGTGCAGAACACTCCCACCAAACAGATTTTCTCTAACATGCTGGTTGAATGATTCCTCCTGAATTACATTCATTAGGAATTTGAATGTTTCTTTCCTCCATCCCCCATCAAATCATTACTCCGGAATAAATGCATTCATCAACCACCTTGCTCAGTTCCCTCCTGCTTTGTTCAGTCTAGTTTTAAAGCATCTCCACTGAAACCGTTTGCACCTGACTCGATGCTAGCGCACGAAAGGGGGAAAAAATAAATAGGAGAAGAATTGAGCGCCACTCACAATATTGTGAAAATAATTGGAAAATTATTTCTTAAAAATAGCCAACATAATAAAGGAGGGAAAGGACTACATTCCTTCCTCCCCACCTCCGATCTCTTCCACAATTTCTGGGATTGCATCGAGTATACATATTCCAGATGGGCTGGAGAGAAGGAGGTTGGTTCTTAATGATACGTCTTTCGCTGCCTTTGGAATGAATGATTCATTCGGATCTTGCCGANACACACACAAAGACATTTATTATATGTGTGTATATTTTTTTTCCTCAGATCCTCTTTTTATATTTTCACCTTTAGCAATTACAAAAGCCAGGGACAGAAATACCTCCTGGGTTCTGCCAGTGCAGAACACTCCCACCAAACAGATTTTCTCTAACATGCTGGTTGAATGATTCCTCCTGAATTACATTCATTAGGAATTTGAATGTTTCTTTCCTCCATCCCCCATCAAATCATTACTCCGGAATAAATGCATTCATCAACCACCTTGCTCAGTTCCCTCCTGCTTTGTTCAGTCTAGTTTTAAAGCATCTCCACTGAAACCGTTTGCACCTGACTCGATGCTAGCGCACGAAAGGGGGAAAAAATAAATAGGAGAAGAATTGAGCGCCACTCACAATATTGTGAAAATAATTGGAAAATTATTTCTTAAAAATAGCCAACATAATAAAGGAGGGAAAGGACTACATTCTTTCCTCCCCACCTCCGATCTCTTCCACAATTTCTGGGATTGCATCGAGTATACATATTCCAGATGGGCTGGAGAGAAGGAGGTTGGTTCTTAATGATACGTCTTTCGCTGCCTTTGGAATGAATGATTCATTCGGATCTTGCCGAGACTCGGTGCCACAGTTGAGTTACATTTCTACAAAATCCGTATCTTTAATTCTGGCGCTGCGTGTGGGACCCAGCAAATCATGGAATTACTGCTGTAACTTCGGATTAGTAACGCTTTCTAAATGATAGTCTAATTCCAGGCCTTCATGCTTTTCAGCGTTCACACTCACACAGCCTTTTCCCTGGGAGGCTTCCTGCGGAATTAGTGCTGGCGTCTTCGTCTTTCTCTGCCCTTTTTAATTTCTCCAATGACTTCTCATTAGAATATATAATAACAGCTCCTCAGAACTTTTCTTTCTCCCGGTATAGCCAAATTCAGGCTGAGATCCTTTTTCCTTACTGTGGTTATGGCGGTGCTTTGCTGGCCCTGGAAGGGTGCACAGGCAGATTTAGCTTTGCGGGCCTACGTGGCATCTGACGCCATTACCCCGTGCAAGGGAAGGTGGAAAACCTGCCTGCGAGGCGCGCGGGGCTCCCACCTCTCGCCGCCCCCGCACGCCGCTGGGCACGGGCGGCTCTGCCCCGCGGCGCTCCCCTGTCCCTCGGCAAGGGATGCCCGCTGCGGAGAAGAGGATGGGGCAGGGTACCCACGCTCCACCTCGCCGAGCAGTGGGAATGCGGCAGCATCTCTCCCAGCCCTCCCCATCTCCAGCAGCATCTCCTGGGGGGCAGAGAGCCAGCTAACAGCCCACTCGCAACCCCAGCCACGGGAAGGTTTCTCTCTGCAGCCTTCCCAGAGCTGTCACGACCCGTGTGGGTTGGCGGCAGCGCGGGGATCATCCCTGCGGGATGCGAGCGGCCGGCGCCGGGCGAGGGGCTGGTGGCGATGCTTCCAGCCTGCCCCAGGGTACCGGGGCCCGGGGGACCCCGGCCTCGGCCAGGGGCGCTCGCCCCACGCCAGCTGGGAAAACGTGCCGGGGAGGCTCGGCGGAGAGCACGGTGCTTTGTGTCGCCATGGGAACGGAATGCAGATGTGCCAATTGCTTTTCTTTTCTTTCTTTCTTTTTCCACCTTTTTTTTTTTTTTATTTGCCAGACATTGTAATACATATTATGTTTCAACTTCTGGGGCTTGCAGCGGAGGTGAGAGAGGCTTTGTGCCTTGCCATGCACTCGGCTCCCAGAGAAGCCCCAGGGCCGGGCGGCTGCACGCTGGAGGGGTGCACCCAGCAGCGGGACCCCTTCCCTGGGCATCCCCCCGCAGCTACGGACAAAAGCAACAGCCACAACGCAAGAAAAGTGATCACATTATCACCAACTTGACCTTCCAAAGGGAGGCCAGGATCAAATCCAAAGCCGAAAAAATAGAGCGGGAGAGAGAGAGAGAGAAGGAAAGATATCCAAAAGCTGGGGGGTTTCGTGGTCTGACCCGTAGGCTGGGACGGGGGGAAGGTTTATTTGGGGAGGGCGCTCGCTCTCTCCATCCTCCTAGAGCCGCGACACGCCGCAGCCTAGGAGTGAATTTCGACGTGCGTTTAACCGATAATTAAAACCCGGATTTATTTGGCTAAGGAAGAATTGGCGCAGGGCTCGCCTCCCTGTCCCCGTCCCTCCCGCCTGCTGCCGCGGAGCCCCGGGCTGCCCGGAGCGGCCCGACGGGGAGGTCGCGGAACCGCAGCCCTTACCTGGAGCCCCCAGGGCGGCGAGTCGGGCCGTCTCTGCACTGCCGGTCCTGGTGCGGCCGCTTCCCCTGGGCGAGCAGGTCTGGAAGTCATTTCTACTTTCGGTTATCTAGCTTTATGAAGAATCGACACCACTCATACAGCTAGATAACCAAAGACAGAAACATCCCTCCGTCGGGGATGCGGGCCATCCGTCCGTCCATCCGTCCGTCCGCTCCAAGGTGCGGGCACGGCCGGGGCAGGGCGGCCAGGAGCTGCCACCGGGAACCATACACACATAAAAAAAAAATTAAAAAAAAGAAAAAAAAAAAGAAAAAAAAAGGAAAAAGAGAGAGAGAGAAAAAGATAAATACGAAGCGGAGAAGATAAGCCGGGGCAGAGCCACGGGCGCACGGCGGGCTGCCGCGGGGG
>VZRS01007407.1:0-33044 GCA_013398055.1 Ifrita kowaldi
AAGTTGCTCCTCCACGAGTGAGTGGAGCGTACTCAATTTGTCTTTAGGAAGAGGCCACTGATCCACCCAGACTGGTGTATTAGTTGGCCAATTTAAATGCTGGATGGGGCGCTCCACAGTGGCCTCTATTAAAAATCCGGGTGGTTGGATGCCAATTCCAACCGGGTGCTCCATTGGGACATGAGATCCCTGCCCCACAATGTAAAACCAGAATTGATGACAAAGGGTCGGATAGAGCCTACCCGACCTTCCGGACCCTCAATTTGGATAATTTCTTTGCTCTGCTGGGCCGTGACAGGTCCACACACACCTGAAATGAGGCCGTCGTTGGTTCGCAGCTCCCACATCTTGGGCCAATCAGAAGCCGAAATGATGGTGACGTCTGCTCCTGTGTCCATCATACCTGCAATGGAAACGGAGTCATTTTTATTCGAAAGTTGGCAACTCAACATTGGTCGGTCATCCCCGACCACCTGTGTCCAAAAGGCGTGTGGTGAAGACAAGTCTGTGATCATGTCACTGGGCAACAAAAGTATTTGCGCCACTTCAAAGTCTTTGGGTAGAAGGAATGGGGGAAAATCGCACTTTAGTATAACATTAAACTTTCCCTCAGAATCTGTTTTAGTTATGGTTGGAGTCACTTCCACGTCCAGTGGCGTGGAACTTGGATTCCCTAAAATGAGGATTAGTTTGTGACTTATCTTTTCCTGCATTGCAGACGGAATGGTGTAGAATTGGTTATGGTCCATAGAAATCGAATTGATTGTCTGAGCAGCAAGTCTTTTGGCAGCACTCTCACTTCTGTTGTCACGCTGGGCTGCCTCTCCGCGCTGGTGTTTTTGTTTCCCTGCTTCCCATTCACGGATGCTGGCGTTGGAACGTGGGGCTTCTCTGAAATAGATGGCTTTGGCACAGCGTGAATAGGGGCAGGTGCTTGACAGTATTTTGCCCTGTGGCCCTTTTTGCCACAGCGGCTGCAGATGAATGTAGTTTTATCTGTATTGTCTCCTCCTGGAGTGGTTGATGTAACCATACTTTTTCCTCCTGACTCCCCCTTCCGTTTCAGTACCTCGGGTTCCACCACTGCCTGGGTCATGCATACCTCTGTCATCAACAACAGGGTCGGAGGAGGCTTGAATGGAAGCATCCCAATGATTCTTTTGCAGACCTCATTGGCGTTGCTCTTAGTAACGTCCCTCACCAACTGGGGGTGATGGGATTTGTCAGGCACCTATCTGGCCACCGCTTCTCTAACGCAGTCAACAAAGTCTATAAATGATTCATTGGGCGTTTGCACAATTTTGTGGTAAAGAACAATAGTCGCTAATTTGGAGGGTATATTGAAAAACGTCCTTTCAGCTACTCCCCAGAGTACAATTTCCAGAACAGGTCTTGGGATCTGATGGGCCTGATCCTGAGGTTTTGTAAATTGGCCTTCACCACATAAATGATCGATCGTTAAATTTACATTATTTGGATCCCTCAGTAGGACTGGCAGCTGTTCTTCTAATGCCTCGCTCCATAACCCAAACCATAGATCGAATTTGGTTGGGGTCATGAGAGAGGAAATTATTTTTCGAAGAACGTAGGGGACCAAAACATTAGCAGTGCAAATAGAATTAAATAAGTTTTTAAAATATTGATTCCCCCTACCATATTCCTTTTGTGCTTTGCACAAGTCCTTCATTTGATTGTAATCGAAAGGTCTCCACTGGGGGTTTTGACCTGTTCTGGGATTGTAAATGACCGGAGCAGCGAAAGGAGGTTTAAACGGATTAGCATTGGGTTCCGGATTCCCATCAAACATGGCGTCCCTTCCGGTGCTCGCAGCGTGGGAACCGGAAGAGGAGGCGTGGGAATCGGAAGCCATTTTTTCCCAGGACGCGTCATAATTGGGTGGAGCCGAGGGGTACCGAAAGTCCCGCCTGTCAGGGGTGGAGTTAGAAAACTGGGAGGAGTTTGAAGGATGGGAGGAGCTTGGGAATGACATGTCGAAAGGCAGGAAAAATGGGTTCCGGGAAGGAGAAACAAAGGGATTGTGGGAAGAAGAAAAGGGTTTGGCGGGAATAGCCATGTGGCTGCCGCCATTTTGAACTGGAGAAAACAAAAGGGGAGAAGGAGATGGAGAAACCTGGCACGCCACGTGGTGACAGCCATTTTGTGGAGAGGGAAAAGGGGAAAAATCAGCCTGGACGGCGAAATCCATCTGGGCATTGCAGTCTGCCTGTACAGCAGAATCTTTTTTATATTTGAAATTCGGGTATTTAACTTGGGAAGAGAGAGAGGAAAGAGGAGATCGGGAGAGGTCCGTGGCAGGGTGATCAGTCCTGCCACGGCGAGGGTGTGGAGAGGATTGAGAGGAGCCGGGAAGCTGGTGGCAATCCCGTGCCTGCTGGCATTTTGCTCCTGTCAATTCTCTCTGCCTAGGGAGAGAGGGAGAAGGAACAGAGGTGTTGTGGGTTGAGGGAGAAGGAGAACTGGGAATGGCAAAAGAAACTGAGGATTTTTCTCTACCTTTCTTTTCTTTTAAAACTGCATTTTTAATTTGAATCAAAAGTGGAATAAACTTGCTGGCCGATTTATCTTTTAAATTTTGCAAATCAATTAAACGATTGCCAACCATATGCAAAATGAAATTCTTTTAACGTCTGATGTTGTAGTTTGGGGGAAGTAGAGAAAAATCCATTTAACAAACTTTCTCAATAAACTTTTTGAAAACTGAAAACCACCCCCCTCAAGGGATCCCACAACTTGGAGAAAAAATCCCCCGTTCGGATGCTGTGAGCTGGTTGCCCATTTTGGATTTAATGAAAAAGACAACCTTGGAAACAAAGAAATTCACAGCACCCTTTTCCACCCCCTTCCTGTGTTTAAAAGGAGAAACTTAAAGGAAAACGGCCCAAGGACCCAGGACCATACAAAGCTTCACCCGGGGTAACAGGAGAAATAAGGAAAGCCCAGAGGTAGGATAAAGAAACCTACCAAAAGCTGGATCCTCAGAAATAAAGACGCAGGATGGAGTCCTCCGGGCGTGGACCGGTCCTCACGGAGAGGGTTGTCAGTCCCCCTTCGGAGCGCTGCTCACCACAAAGGAGCGCGCTCTACGAAGGGACACGGCGGCGAAAACTTGATTCCTGGTGAGTCTGGAACAGATGATGTGAAATCCAAGACCACCAGGGAAGTCTGCAGGGACGGAATTTGCGCTCCCGTCCCTGTTCGGGCGCCACTTATCGTTAGGCATGTTCATCGGGGCTGTCCGCCTCTGGGAAGCGTCTTCCCGCAAGGTCGGCCCAGCGACCTGCCTGCAGACACCAATACTAAAGTTTGCGTCGAGTCTAGGCTGCCGATGGTTGGGTGTCGCTGCCGAGGGTGCGCGCTGATGCGCAGCAGGCACGCTCTCGTAAGGCTGGAGGGTGTAGCAACCCCGAAATCCCGGAGGCAAAGGACACGAGGGAGAGCTATTCCTTCCAAAGACCGGAGGATTTATTAACCGATCGGGAAGAAGGCGATATCCGAGGGACAGGGAAACGCACAGGGAATTTTAAGGGAAGGGAAAACGGGAGGAGTTTACAATTTGGACCAATGGAAAAGGATCAAAGGGGAGGAACCCAGGTACAAACAGCTAATCATGGTACAACAAGGGAGGAGACTACCTGAACCAACCAATCATACATCGAATAGAGTAGAACTTTCCAGAACTGGGGGTTGGGCATAGATGAGGGGGCGAGGCCTTTAAACTGGGGATCCACCCATTGATCCTCCCGCAGATTCCGATTCATCCGCCCATTGGAGGGCCATGGATGCATGGACAGGGGGCGGTCTCCTGGTCGGCCAAAGCGCCCCAACACACATTCACTGTGACAGCTGCTGCTGCACGTCCCCAACCTTGGCTTTACCTTTGGGAGCTTTGAGGTCTCTGAAGCACATTGTATTAATGATATAGCTGGAAAAACAAGGTTCCTGTGAAATTAGCAAATGCTGCTTTATTAAGCATTAATTGTGCTGGTTTTCAAATCTAATTTCTTGGAATAATGGCAGTTGAACAAGTCTTTCCAACATCAGCAATCAAGAGAAGGTTGTCATGCTGATCCTGGTAACTGAGGAAAACACTAATGCAGGGTAAAATCTTCTGAATTTGTTCAGTTCTAATTGTACAGTTTAATGCTGTCTGAATTTACTGTTCTCTCAAGCTACAGTGTTTTCGCAGATGACCCTGAAAGGAGTGGAGTGGTGAAGGCTAAACTTAATTTTTCTCAATGAATATAAACCAAAACATTTGGGTTTTTTCTTAGCCCACTTGGTTTCTGTTCATTTTCACTCGTTTACTACTTTGAAAAGCAACTGCCAAACTGAAGGAGATGATTTTCAGTGTCATTATATAAATACTGTCAAAAATAAGATAATTAACGCAGATTAGATACTTGTAACTAGTTGCAATTTTCTGGAATCCCCCCCAAAAGTTATATTTTTGCTCAGCAGCATGGAGTTTGATTTGATAGGTGCAGGCTGTATGTGGACACTTCTCAACACAGGGTCAGGTTTCAGTCTGAACCATGTGCAACTGCGATTTGTTACTGGGAAACAGCGGGTCATTTTGTTTCACATTCTGTGGCCACGTTCTTTGGTTTAACTAGATGGTGCCATTAAATATAAAATGATTTACCATGATATTCAAAGGGCAGGACCTGTATGCCTGGTTCAGTTTTAAATGGCCAATACAGTGGTAAATGCTTTCTAGTAAATGAGAAAGATCTGTTTGAAAAGGTGATCTTCTACCTGCATGGAAGTGTTGTGGGAAGTCACAGGGTACTGAAAGGGAGATGTTCAGAATGCTGCTGAACACAGGCTTTGAGTGGGATTTGGGTAAATCAGCAGTTCAGAGTAGCCAGGAGAAGGAACAAAGGCAAAAGCCAAGATACCCTGAGTGTGAGAGCCTTTTAGAAAAAAGAACTGAAGTGTAGTTGCCCAAACAGCTCACGAAAGTGTGGAAAATGTGCAGACCAGGTATATGAATAATTCTGAGGCTTGCTTGAAGTGTAAATTTATACGTATTTTGATACTCGTTATTAGCTCTTAGCCTAATTATCATCATTGCTTTTCCGCTGGAAATTAATTCTAATAAACAGTTGACTGCCCTGAATATTTTTTAATTCCCTAAGTGTGAGGGGGGAAAAAAATCTTAATTTCTGCTGAACTGAAACCAAGGCTTTGTCTCTCAGCTCTGTTCCGCAGTGACACCAGTTTTAGCTGCAGACCTGACAGAACACAGAGGGTGAGACCTAAAGTATGATTCTGGACATGGGGGTTCAAGGCTTGGCTCATACTTTGTTTCAATGGATCTCTCCTTTGCCTCAGATTGATGTGTTTAAAAGTACAAATAATTTCCCTAGTAAGTGTTATTGTAAGTTTTAAAACCCATAAATAGTTACAGCTTGCTTAAATAGGTGCCCACAGAAGTTCCTTGCATTAAATAATGCAGGGTAGCAATGCAAAGACTGATTTCATTCATTTGGCTAAAACAAGCACTAATTTTAGTAGTTTTCTGAAATGACCTAAGGAGTCACTTCATTCAAAATGCTGACACTAAGGCACCTAACAGTGAACTCCAGGAAGCAGTTCCCAGTGTCTCCAAGCAAGCACTACTCTGCAGTACGGTGCAAATGCTGCTGATTTTTTGGTACTAGGAGCATGAAAAATAAAAAATTTATGTATTTTGTGCGTTTTAGGGAGTGAGCTAAGCTATCCAGATCCATGCAGATGTACAGTATTGAGGGTCTCTTCATGATCATGAAACTGAGAGAAAAGAAATGTGTAATTGTCAAAAAAACCCCATCAGAAATAGGCAAATACTTGCACTCAAACCCTTGCATGCAGAGCAAAGTGATAAAGCTTTATTTAACACCTGGCTGCCCAGTAATTCAGTGGCTTCTGTAAATTCTGTGTCCTTGGCTGTCATCATTGCATTTTAAGCATTTAACATAGGCTGTGGAAGCAAATAACATTTAATCCCCAGGCTCTGGGTTTGTATGCTTGTTTAATCTGAGCAATGAAGGCTGGTTAAGATGGTGATAATTGTTACCTTCAAGTGTTTAAAAGCCATGAATCAATCCTTGTAACTGTACCAGACGCTTCTGGGGGATACAGGGATTTCCTTCCCAGTGTCAGAGTCTAGCATTCCTTAATGTTCTCAGGCTATCTGTAACCATGATTCCAGGAACATTTTTGGTTCTTAATGCAGTGGAAGTCATTGGTAATGGCATGTTTCCAAGAGGTGGAACTTATCAAAAGCTTCGAATATTTGCCTTGGATTAAAATTGCTTACCCTAGTAATACTGATTCCCCTAAAGTTTCTGAGGGGTTTAGGAATTCCTCTAATCCAGTGATACGGGCAGGACCTCGGAGGTAGAAAAAATACTACCCCTTCTTCTCAGGTGCTGGCTGTTTGTTTAGGTGTTCTGTTCTCTGTTCTTAAATGCAAGTGCCAGCGAGACTGTCACAAACAGCAAATATAAAGCCATGGTCATTTTTAGTGGCTCAGTGTTGTGTCCTCTGTGTGTAAAGGTGCAGGCCACAGCTGCCATACAGAGGAACAAGTATTTCAGTCAAGCCAGATCTCTGCCTCTGAGTATGATGTTAAATTGCAGTAGTTTATTACCTGCACTAGATCACGGCCATCTAATTCCGTGGGCTGGAGCTTTGACCAATAAGTTGTCTCCTGGAGTCTGTTAGTGTTCAGCTGTCTTCTCATGTTTCAGTTCAGTAATCCAAAACTTGTTAGGTTATTGCTTCTCAATGTTTTGTATTGTATTTCTCAGGCAGAATGTGCACTTGGCAGTTCATGCTGAGAACTTCAAGTCAGAAATTGTCAGTGTGAAGGAGATGCGGGATATCTGGTCATGGATCCCAGAGCGATTTGCGCTGTGCCAGCCCCTCCTGCTTTTCACCACCTTGGAACATGGCTGTAGTTTGAGCAGGTAAGGAAAACCTTCCTTTCTCTTCTGTGCTATAGGGCAGAAAGGAGCAACTGGTGAAGTGTTTGCTGGATTGACAAAAAGGACATGCTTAGTCAGAACTTGATCTGAAGAATATGATTAACGATGGAATATAAATGTGACAAATTCCTGTTGCCTACAGTATTTGACTGGGATATTTCCTATGACAGATTATTTTAAACTGTTCAGGATCATTTGGAAAAGTCAAACTTGGATCAGTTCACAGATTCTGCTGGTCTGAGTCTGTTTCTTTAAGGGTTTGAATGGTTTAACTCAGTGGCTGCTCTGCAGGCACTTTTGATAGATAAACACATTTAAATTGGTGCAAGGAGGAAGAGAACTGGAAACTGGAAATTACCTATGAATCTGATCGGTTTTATTTTTTTAAGTGAGATAAACTAGATATGAGTTGTCCTTGCACTTGGTACAGAAGACTATAACCGTGTAACTCCTAATAATGACTGTGCCATCAGCAGCTGAGGTACTGAGGCTGGGAGTGACCTGCTCTCCCAGCCTCATGTGCTTATGAGGAAGAGCAAAAGCAAGCAAAGAGAATGCATCACAGTTAATTTCCATGAGCACCTAAAGCCCTTCAGACACAGCCATCAGCCCTCTAGGTTGTTTCACAATCCTTTAGGTTGTTTTAATTCAAAATGCTGTAAAATGCTGCAGTTGATCTAGGTAAGCTTCTAGTTATTCTTCAGACATAAACTGTGCAGGGGACTGGGTAGAGAACAACTACTTGATAGTATTAATTTACACTCAGCTGTATTATTTACATGGACTGTATAAAGCATTTGCAGGAATATTCTTAGTCTTCAGATGTTTTTTTGCCTTGGCATCAGTTGGAGGAGGAGGTGGTGCCTGACGTTATGAGGAAAGGAGCTGCAGCTGGTGGCAGTCAAGTGCTCACTTCTTTGTGCTCTGCACTTCAGGTTCTATTCCCACAGCGAGGGACATGAACCAACTCTGCTCCTCATCAAGACAACAGCAAAAGAGGTGAGTGAGGCGAAAGACAAGTGATTAAATTGGGGTTTGGGCAGCATGTAATGCTGTATTGCAACACACAGCTGTTTACAACAAAATGAATAAGCAAGGTTTGGCTTTGGTTTTTTAAGAATCCATGCTTTAAATTATTTTATTTGTTGAGTATAGGACTATGCCTTCTCGGGTAGGCCTTGCAAACCAGGTCTTGGTTAACTGCTTTTTCTCTTGCAAGTAGTGTGGGGTGATGGACTAGAGTAGCTCATTTTGCTCTTGGACAGACTCTGAAATGCAGAATCAGAGGGACAGAGTGGGAATTGTGCTAAAGTTATGATTCATAGAAGATATTTTCATTTTCTCAAGGATATGAGGAGAGAAAGTAGCAGAATTTAAATGGTATGAATAATTTTGAACTACATGATGTGAAAACAAAAGCCTTAGCTTCATCTCATTCTTGATTGGGAAAAACATAAGCCAAGGAAGCTCTGAGAACCTGAGGAGGAGTGCACACAGGTGCCTTATTTCTGCTCCTGTATGTGACAATATTGGACAGCATAATGTGAAAACAGCAACATGCTTGTTTAAAAAATTAATACATAAACCAAAAAGTCTTCCCAGAACCTTCTCAGGAGAGCACACAGGAACTTCCTGTAATGGCGGTGTTGTCTGTGCCACTGTACATGACTTCCAACTATTCTGTATATAACATTAAGCTGTTGTTGCAGCCTATGGGCTTTATTCCTGCCTGTATCTCTGCAGGGTGGCTGTCCATGGGCAAGCCCATTTCTACTCTTATTTACATCTACCTAATGCTCACCCTCCGGGCCATTTCATAGTTTTGCCTGTGGTTTCTGGCCATTCAGGCCTGTGTTGAGATGCCAGTGGCTTATAGAATGCCCCTAGTGTCTACAAGGTAGAGGGGGGAACGATTATTTTGCTTCTTGTCTTGGAGCCTGTCGAAAGTCTGGCTTTATAAGGGATTCTGGTTTTTATAAGATGGTTTGTTTCTTACCCCTCAAAAAACATGTATTAGCCAAAAAAAAAAAGGAGAAAAATATGGGGGGTTTTGTTTCGTGCTTATGGATTTGGAGGGTTTTTGCAAAGGGTTGTTCATCCTTTATTCTATATCTATAGTTAAGTTTTAGAATGAAGAAAATTTGCCTTCTGATTTTGTGCCTCTCATACCCATCAGGCATATCACATCAAATAGACTTCTGGGTCACTTAGATTTAATTCTAAATCTAAATTTAGATTTCAGTCTAAATACAGATTTATCTATACAAAACAAATCTGATCTTCAGTAATTTTGTCCTAGGACCTCTGCTTGTAATGCTCATGGAGGCTAATCAGCAAATGTACCTTAGAACCATTCTGTATAATCCTAATTGTTTTTCTAGTTTCTATGGGGAAAAAAGCACAGATGCTTTCATCCCACTCTTGGAGCTTCATTGTTTCCTCTGTGTGCTCTTGGTAGGGATGTGTATTGCTGGTAGCAAAAAATTCTGTGCAAACAGAAGGCTCCAGAGACCAGCTCAGCCCTCGGAGGGTGCTTCTCTTTATTGGGGACTAGTGGCCCCCATGTGGTTCGAGTGGCTGCTCTAAATATCTGAGCTAGTTCAGCATTGGTTTAGCTAAGCTGGCTTTAACCTACACTTTGAGGTGTAAGAAAGCCACCAAGGGCACTGCTTGACCAAAAAGTGTTCAGGCAGAGGTGCTCATACTGTAACTTGGGGCAACTCTGCTGCTTTGGATGCCAAAGTGAGGGAGTGGGAGTCAGGCTGTACAGGCCTGGAGTGATCTATGCTTTGGTACCTGGGGTTGTAGTAGAAAATTTCTCCCTTAAGGTATCAGAGGTATGAAATAGTTTATGGCACTCTTAGGATTTAGAGGTAATCACTGGTGGATTAAAGCAGTTTAAGTCTGTCTTTAGATATGTGCTGCTTTAATCCACTGATACAGAGACTCTGAAACTCAAACTAAACTAAAGCCTGCAGTGTTAGCCTCTGAAATGTCAGTATCAGTGGGTTTAACACACTTTCTCCTTCAATGGGAAGCCTGACTGTGCTGTCTATGCCAGGTCTGTGGGGCTTACCTGTCCACTGACTGGAGCGAGCGCCGGCGAGGAGGGAACAAGCTGAGTTTCTTTGGAACTGGGGAGTGCTTTGTGTTTAGGGTGAGTAAAAATTTGTTGTTGTTGCCCAGTGCCAAGACAGAACCACTGTACTGGTTAACTGTCACCTCCCTTCCACTTAAAGAGGCTGGATTACATGCCTTCCTAATTTATAAAGCTTATTGAACTCTTAATATGGTGGAAAAGTTTTACTTTTAAGTTTTGTGGTGACTCTTTCTCCCCTGGCACAGAACATTTTCTTAAAAGAATCATAGAATCATCAAGATTGAAAAAGACCTTTAACATCATGAAGTTCGATCACCAACCCAGCACTACCATCGTGTTCACTAGTAAACTATGTCCCCAAGTGCCACATCCGCACATTTTTTTGTACACTTATATGGATGGTGTCATGGTTTAACACTGGCCAAACACCACGAAAGCCTCTCACTCACCCTCCCCTGCCACAGCCGGGCAGAGGAGAGAAAAAAATTAACGAAAGGTTCATGAGTTAAGGACTGGGAAAGAACACTCCAAAGGCAAAACAGGCTCAACTTAGAGGTACAAAGTGAATTTATTACTAACAAAATCAGAGGAGGATAATGAGAAGTAAAATAAGCCCTTAAAACACCTTTTCCCCCTCCAACCCCTCCCAACTTCCCACTGACAGCGGGTGGGGGGTTTGGTCAGTTCGCCACCCGAGGATTTGTTCTGCTGCTCAGGGAGAGGAGTCCTTCCCCTGCTGCACCGTGGGGTCCCTTCCCACGGGAGAGTTCTCCGTGAACTCCAACGTGGTTCCACTCTCACGAGCAGCAGCTCCCTGCGACCTGCTGCAACGTGAGTCCCTCCCACGGGCACACAGTCTTCCCAACACTGCTGCACCCTGGGTCTGTCTTCCACGGGGTGCAGTCCTCCAAGGCCAGGCTGCTCCAGCCTGGGAGCAGGGCCCTCTCTCTGCACCGGGTCTCCCACTGGATCACAGCCTCCTCCAGGCATCCACCCGCTCTGGCGTGGGCACCTCCCCCAGGGGCTGCGGGTGGATCTCTGCATCCCCCATGGATCTCCCATGGGCTACGGGTGGATCTCTGCATTCCCGGGGATCCCCAGGGGCTGTGGGTGGATCTCTGCATCCCCGGGGGATCCCCAGGGGCTGTGGGTGGATCTCTGCATCCCCTGTGGATCCCCCATGGGCTGTGGGTAGATCTCTGCATCCCCGGGGGATCCCCATGGGCTGTGGGAGGATCTCTGCATCCCTCAGGGATCCCCATGGGCTGTGGGAGGATCTCTGCATCCCCCGTGGATCCCCAGCGGCTGTGGGTGGATCTCTGCATCCCCCAGGGATCCCCAGGGGCTGTGGGAGGATCTCTGCATCCCTGTGGATCCCCAGGGGCTGCAGGGGTACAGCTGCTTCCCCATGGTTATCACCACAGCCTGCAGAGGAATCTCGGCTCCGGCACCTGGAGCACCTCCTCCCCCTCCTTCATTATCACAGAGGCGTTACCATCATCTCTACCTGGCCCAGCCTTGGCCACTGCCATGTCCATCTTCAGAGCCATCAGGGACTGACTGACTCTGCTGGACGTGGGGGAAGCTTCCAGCAGCTTCTCACAGAAGCCACCTCTGTGGCCCCCTGCTACCAAAAACCAGGCCATGCAAAACCAGTGCAGGTGGTCAGTCTACCCCTTCCCTGGGCAGCCTGTGCCAGTACCTGACAACCATTTCAGTGCAGAAATTTTCACAATATCCAATCTAAACCTTTCCAGGCACAACTTGAAGCCATTTCCTCTTGTCTATCTCTTGTTGACTGGGAGCAGAGCCTGACCCCAACCGGCTCCACCCTTCTTTTATGAAATTGTAGAGAGAGATGATGTAGAGATGAGAGATGTAATAAGTTAATTAGGAAAGTACTACATCATTTTTTCAACCACCTAAAAAGCAAAGGAATAAAGGGTATAACATTGGGCCTAAAAGACAGGTTGATCCAATCTTTACTGCTGACTGTGCAGGTGGAGACTGAGGGGCTGGAATGTTCTTTTTTGAGCAGAGCTCTGTGTAGTGTGTGTACACTAACATCAGCTCTGCCCTTCTCTGCCTCTCTGCAGCTGCAGCCAGAAGTGGAACGCTACGAGTGGGTGATCATAAAGCACCCAGAGCTAGCCTCAACTGGATCAGAGACAGAAAACCACACCCAACCAGCTTCCAGCACCCTTTCCTCCAGCAGCATCCCCTCAGACCCCTCAGATCGCCTTTCTCCCTTCTTAGCAGCTCGGCACTTCAACTTGCCTTCCAAAACAGCCTCCATGTTCATGGCTGGCAGCAGCGAGTGCATCATTGTAGGTGAGTCAGTGTGAGAATTCAAGCACAGATCCTACCCAGCTCTTCCTGTCCACCTTAGATACATGATAAATACACCTGACCCCTTTATCTATTTCAGTGTCACCACAGGTAGAGATAGAATTGCCCAAAACCTGACATCATTTCCCAACCAAAATTTTCTGTGGGAAAACTTGCATACAAGCATTTTAGAGAAGAGAGTAAATCATGGCTTTATGCACAGCCATTCCTTCATACTGCCTAATTCACAATGAGAAGTAGTTCTCAAAAAGGAGCTTACTCTGCATCAAAACTTTTGAAACAGAGTAAACTATAAAACATGTTAATTCTCCAGGAACTTTATTGGATCTGTGGTGCTGCTGACTTTGGCAGAAGTCTGCTTAGTAAAGTTGTCACCTAAATGGGATTTACAAAGAACAGATCTAAAATCATAGTTGTCATTTTCCCAAAAATCTTTACTTGACACTTGTTAGGAGAGCAACTGGCCTATAATTTCCTCTGTAATGAAAAGTGTTGGCTAATTTCCCCCTTAGCAGCATATGCTCTAATTCCATAAAATCATGGAATTGCTTAGGTTGGAAAAGCTCTCTAAGGCTATCGAGACCAACCATTACCCCAGCACTGCCAAGGCCACCTCTAAACCATGTCCCCAGGTGCCACATCTGCATGGTTTTTGAACACTTCCGGGGATGGTGACACCACCACTGCCCTGGGCAGCCTGTTCCAATGCCTGGCCACCCTTTCAGTGCAGAAATTTTCCCAATATCCAACCTAAATCTTTCCTGGTGGTTGAGGCATTTTCCTGTTGTCCTGTCACTTGTTCCCTGTGAGCAGAGCCCGACCCCCACCAGGTTCCACTCTCCTTTCAGGGAGGTGCAGAGTGCCATGTGTCCCACCAGGTCCTCCTCTCAGCCTTAGGTAAGGGAGTCACTTGTATTTACTGAACTGTGGGTGGTAATAGGAGAGACACAGGCTTGGGTAGTAGAGACATAGAAGTGAGTGCTGTACACAGCTCCCGCTGTGGACCAGAATTCCCACCCTTTGGATTCTTCACATGGCTTTAGTAACTGTTCTTTGATGGTTGCCCAGTAAGCAATAGGGAATCTTCCTTTTTGTTCTCCTAACACATTTCTGTCTTACTTTATTTTCACTTCTCTGCCATTTTCTGACTGAGATCTTTGTGAACCTCGACATAGACCCACACATAACCAAAATGCTTTTAACTCTTACGTGTTTTATAGTGATTTAGAAGACCAAGCCAGTGCTGTTACATACTGATCTTGTTCTTCTCCCAGCTTTGATTTTTGACTGCTAACAAAATTATTTGGTTTTCCTTTACTGGAGGGAAAATTTGCAGTTGTAGCCTCCAATATCCTCCAGCACCAAAATACAAATCTTAAATGCAGGTAGTTTTTGTTCCTACTGAGTTGCATTACTTTTCTTTATTATTATTAAAAGAAATCATCCAGTTCTGATATTATCATTCAAAACCTATACATTTGATCACATACTGTTACACCTGAAGACAGCAGGCACTAAAGTCTTTGTATAGCTTGTTTCCCATGCCAAGAAATGCAGAGACATCATCACCCTGTCTTTGTCTCTTCCCAGGAGGTGGTGATGGCCAGGCTCTGTACCTCGATGCAGATTTGAACCATGGGAGAACCAGCCACTGCAACACTTTCAATAACCAGCCCCTGTGCTCTGAAAGCTTCCAGATCTCCATCCTGGAGGTGTGGGGCTTCAGGGACACCATGAATGGTTGATGTGACTATCATTAATCAACTAGTTTTTCAGTTGTCCAAGGATTCCCAAGGTAAATTCCAATGCAGGAGCTAAGTTAGAACATCCTTTTTGCTGGGCTCAGTGCTGCAAGTCATTCCTAAGTGGCGCGCTCAGATGCAGGCCTAGTTGTTTACTCTTATTTTATTTAAGACAGGTCAAGGTGAAGAAATGTATCTGGTTTACTCCTTGTCCCTTTACCTCTAGAGATCTGTATTCAGGGACTGTTGGTAAAAATGAAAATGTGATGAGTTCAGACCCATGCTAGATGGATTCAGGTCCCAGTTGTGGGATAGGTTTGAGTCCGCAACCCCTCGGAGGCACAGCCCTGGCTGAGCTGTGCTGCAGAGCTCTGAGCCACTGGCACCAGTACCTGGCCTGAGCCAGGAACATCAAATGTCTGCTCACAGGGAACACTAGTGACCTCAGATTTGACACAGAACAGTAGTTCATAAAATCACTGCTCTCCTATGAGCAGGCTTTGTTCAGACAAATCAGTATCATTAAGTTACGAAGCTCTTCATTCACACCAGAACCATGATTGTTGATCTTCTTATACAAAACCTTTGACACATTCCAGTTGCATTTGTTTGAGCAGTCTGCCTCTGAGAAAGGCATCCAGGCTGGACAGTGTTATCTCCCAAGTCTTGATTTTGTTTACATTCCTATTCCATATCAGAATTATGACTTCAGAGTGACTCCCTGTGTCAGGCAGCTGAGAGCCAGAGCGTATCTGCAGTGCTCAGAAATATTCCTTTCCTCATCTTTTCTGGGAGCTGAAATGAAGCTTTAAATCTGAAAATAACTGTGCTGATATCCCTGTGTGTTTGGGGAATTAGACACGGTGATAACAGGAACTTCATCCTCTCCCCACAAGTGAAGAAAGGAAGGCTGGAGGTAAATCTGGGAGTGAACGAGTTTCCCGGGAGAACTGGAGGCAACACGTTTCTCCAGATGTCTTCCCAGTGATGAGATCCCTCATGAGGAGGTAATAGTTTCATTCCTGTATATTGTGGTGGGGTTTGGGTGATTGAAAGAGGCTTTGCTCATTCCCAAGCGTTCCCACGTTCTCTGCAGGCATGCCCTGTGGCATGTGATGTCTGGAGGCAATTCCCCAGTGTCTTTATCCAAAAATTGCACTATCTGTTGTGGAACTTCTCACACATGAAGCACAAATACATAAACATCAATGAGTAATCCAGAGCATACAACAGGATGCTCAAAGCTTCAGTGAGTAACTCACTAGTAAGATTTATCACAACAGGGAAAATGAAGGGAAAGAGAAATTGCTGATTTTCTAAACAGTTCAATCTAAAAAATTGCTGTAGAGTGGGATTGCTACTTAATGTTATTGCTACTTAAGCTTGAAGTTCAGTAAAAGGAAAAAAAATTAATAATGTTAGAAGCTAGGCTGGACAGGGTCACATTCATATTCAGAGATCAGAGGTGAGGTTTTGGTCATATTGGCTTGTCCAGCTTGCCAGCCTTGACAGTACCTCATGGCTTGGTAAAGAGTTGTCTCTTGCAGAGTATGTGAACAAACTCAGCAAAAATAAGATTTGCTGCTTAAGGTGCCATTTAAAATTTTTGTCAAAATAACTCTTTGAAAAATTAGCCTATGTGCAGAATAATTTGTCTGTTGCACCATTTGTATTTGCAATGGATTCTCTCACCCTGTCTGAGAGTCAGCACTGGGCCTCCTAAGTTTTTCTCCCTTCCCACACTGGGAGTTCTGCCCGGTTGTCTTTTCACAGGTTTACTATAAGCTTGATTGAACTGTGAAAGGTAATTCAGTTATACTGAATATGTATTTTGATGTGGAAGAATTCAGTCTTGTCTGGCTTTTTGCAAACGCTGGCTGATGCTGCCTTCTATTTTTCCAAGCCACCCATGTCACTTTGCCCTTGCAGGTATCCCACAAGCTTCCTCAGACAGAAGAAATCATTTAAAAAGTGTAGATTTTCCTTAGTGTAGGTGGGATTTCAGTTTTGTTTGCGTGTCCTCTTTTAAGCTTGTCTGAGGAGGTGCCCTTGGGAACAAATAACAAGTCAGAAACACAATAGTGTTAATTTCCAGATTGTTGTCAGAAATTCCCTGGAGCTGTGTGTTGGTAGGATTTGGGGGAGTGTAACGTTCTACTCCAAATGAATAAATTTTATCTGCAAAAACTTGGCTGCACCTGGCAGTGTGATGGGATTTCCTCGCTCATCCCTGCCGGATGCCACTATGTCAATACCTTGTCTTAAGCCATATCTAAGAAACATTCCTCAGAACCATGTTCCTTTCCCTGCTCTGTTCTTGGTGCACAGTGATTCGGGTGTTTGGAATCCAAAATAACTCCTGGTTGCTCAGAAATTCATCATAGGATATCAGTGTGAGAATCCAAGGAGCAGTACTGGACACCAGGCACGGGATTGGTTTGGCTTGATAAAGCACTGCCCTGCCACAGCCACCCTGTGGGACTGGTCTCTGTGGTTTGAACTGGAATAGCCTGGATGAGCAAGAAGCTGCAGTGATCCAGGGAGAGCAGTTCTACAGTGCTGCAGCAACTTCACACAATCCTTGTGCTCAGTAAAAGTGGATATTCCTTGTCATGTGCAAATCCTCATCCATCATTCCCATTGTGGTTGTGAGACACCTTAGAAGAACAGCATTTTGACTTGGTCATCTTTCCAGTAGCAAAGAGGTATTTTTCCTGTCTGTGTAGTTAATGGTTGTTGCTGATCAACTGTACATCAAAGTTCAAACCCTTTGTTTCGTGCAAAGCTCTTGAGATGGAGGCCCAGGCTGGTTTTGAAGACAGTGACTACAAGGGACATCTTATCAGAAAGTGGTTTTCTCAAGTACTCCAGCCATGAAGTGCTTTAGTCGGTTGTTACTTGCAGCTCTGAACACCTGTTGAAGTAGGCTATAGTCCCTGTTTGTGGTCCTGCTAGCAGCAATGAGAGTGCTAGAGTCACAGGCTGGGCCTTGGGCTGGGAGCTGTAGGAGCTGTGGGCTGGGCATTGGCCACCACAGTTCTGGGAGAGCCTCTGTGCTGTCCTGAGAAGCTGCTTTTTGCTTTGTCGTATTCCTTGAAGGCAGAACAGGTTAGAAACTCCTGACATCAGAAACCTGACTTCACTGTAAATAGCAGCCAAGCTGTTTGCAGGCCACAGGAACTGTATCCAGCTGCAGCCAAGCTGGACAGATTTCACTGCACCTGAGCTGTCTTTCCTGCAGCTCCTGCACTTTGGCACGCTCCTTCTTCTGATGAAGCACGTTAATCAACCTCCTGTTAATAGAGGTAAATTAGCAAAGGGAAGGGAAAAACTCTCATTTTCTCTCATATCTGAAGTCAAAATGAAGTGGGAGCCAGTACTGTTCTTTGAAGAGTTAAACCATGCCAATAGAGATCTGTGGTGACCCACAGAGGGGTGACACATGCAGATCCATCAACTGCTCTTCATGTGTGTGTATTGAAGTTATGTACTTTGTCCTTGGAAATACATCTTCATTTTTGGTGGGGTGTGATCTCCTCTGCCCATAGGGGCGCTGATGCCACAGCCAGGAGCTGCCCCACGACCATGGCACTGCGAGAGCTCAGCTCCTGCAAGTGACACTGAGTCAGGCTGTTGGGTACAGCCGAGGCATGGGCACCTGGCTGTTCTGCAGCTCTCTGTCATGAATTTCAGACTATTCATAGTCAGGTTGAGTGTGTGTGTACTATTTGGGGTGATGTTTTCTTCAGATGAGTGGTGATGTGGTGCTGAGTTGGTTTTCTACCATATCTTGGAATCACTGCCCTACGTCAATGGTATTTTTGTCACTGTGCAGAATCTTGGATTATATAAAGGTATTTGACTGTGGAGGCTGCTGACTTTGTCCTTTGTTCTGGTCTTTTCCTTCCTGTAGAGCTCATAGCAAAAGACACCCTGAAACCGAGAGAACCTTGGAGCATGTGTTCTCTGACAGAACTCTCGCTGCAGTGAGGTGGTTACATGGTTCCTGATCATTTCAGATCTCACAAGACTTCCCCTGAGATCAGGTGTCAAACTGACTGTGAAGTCTCTAGAATGGCAAATTCTGACATGAGCTTTCTTCCCTTTGCAAGGCCAGGAAGCATGGTTTGCCCCAGCCCAGCCTAGGTTTGAAATGGAGCTTAGGGGTGTCCTCTGGCAACCAACATCTGTAAGTCACAATCAGACCATGCAGTGACCAAGGATGTAAATTAAAAATGTGGAATTTCACTAAATTTGGGAATTTAAACAAACTGCTGTCAGGCTGAAGGGATTTGGGTTTTCCCCCCAAAAACCTCCCACCCCACTATATCCACCTCATACACAAATCTGCAGCCTTCCCGTGCTGCTGTACATTTCCTAGAGCAGAGCTGTAGTTTAAGGCAATGCAGTGTGGAAAAGGGATTGCTGAGCTGGCAGAAACAATTCCCAGATGATTCTCCAGCCAGCTCTGCACTGCCAGGAGGTTTGCTGCACAGGAAGCCCATGGCCACTAGAGGTTCCTCTCAGCCTGATCCTGTGCCTCCATCACCAGTAAATCTCTCCTTGCAATCCAAAAGGGCTTTCTTCGCGCGGTTTCCAAAGGTGACCTGAGCCTTAAATACCATAAATCACAATTTTACAACTCCCTTAAAGGCTGTAAACTTAATCATGAAGTGCTTAGTAGCAGGAAGGTGTAAGTGAGGGACCGTGAGGAGCTGAGCAGTGCAGGCAGCTGTTTTGGGACCTCGCAGCTGCTGTTAACCCAGTGACTGAGCCCTGAGAGGGGAATGTGCTTGATTGCATCAGGCAGCAGAAGCTTGGTGGACTGCCTGGAAAGCGAGGTGGCAGGAAGGTCCTGGATGATGTCTCAGGGCTGGTAGCAGCTGCAGGAGCCTGAACTGGAAAAGGAAGGCTGTGCTGTGTCTTGCTGTGCTGCTGCAGTGTGAGAAGAGCCTGATGTTTGCCACTTGTGCTTCTTTTTCTGGATTTGTACAGGCTTTTATGTGAATATCTCAGAGACACCTGCTTCCTTGAGAGATGTTTTATAACCAGCTGTGACACAACATTGCCTCTGGCAGCAGATTTCAAGGGTTTCCTGCCTTTTTCAAGCCCCTCACTGGGTGTTTCCAGCCCTGCACTGCTATCAGCCTTCCCAAGCACTGCTTTGGGCTGCAGAGCCTGTGCCTGAGCTACTGTGAGGGTTGTGGCTCCGCTCCTTGGCTATGCTCTGGTGCCATAGGCTGCTGCTGACTGATTTCAGACCACACAAACGGCTCTTGGGTGGAGCTGGGTCCAGACTTCAGCGGGGGAAAAGTGGAGCGTGTTTGTTCCTGCTTTGCAAACCTGCTGCTGGCTGCTACTGGGCAAGGGTAGATAAGGCACCAGGACTGTCAGCCCTGTCCCTGAACCCTCTCATTGCTGACACAGCTTCAGTCCATGGCCTGCATGTTGAGTCACCTCCCTTTCCATGGTTAAATGTCCTCCAGAGTTATGGCTGTGCCCTCTGTGTGCCTTTGACTGAGGGGTTTCTGACTGGGCTCATCCTCCTGATCCCTCAGCCATGAGATGAAGGAGGCAGCTCTGGAAACCAATGGGGAAAAGTGCAAGCCCAGCAAGCCAGTGATCAGTACTTCATCCTCCCAGTCTGCATGATGCTCTGTCCCATAAATGGCTGGGAGTACACATTTTTGATCCGTGAGCATTCCGGAGCAGCACCGGTGTTGGCTGCACCAGCTCAGCAGCCCAGCTGGCTGCAGCCAGAACTCTCCTGCTGGCGGTGGCTGGGGCACAGCCTATTCCTCTTCCTTAAACATCCTCCTTGTGCTGTGAAATCCTCCTCCTTAAACTTCTCTGGATTTATGTGAAGACCCACTCTTGCCCCCTCCCTCTGTGAAGCTCTTGGCTGTGCTGCAGGGAGCCAATCCCTCTCCCCAGAACTTTTTTTTTTCTCTTTTGCATCCTTAGCTGCTGCAGGGGTCTGAGTACACCGTGCTTGGCCCACTCAGCTTGATGAGGCTCTGAATTCAAGCCCAAGAAAGACCACAATTCAAACGAGGTTGGTGGTTCACTGTGAGTCCTGCAGAGCAACAACTTGTCCAGTTTTGTTCAAGGGAGGTTTAGGGCTGAAACTCCACAAGCCGTCACTGCTGAGCTGGTTCGAGGTGCACATCCAGGCTGGTATTTTATCCATTGACTTCTTGCATGGCAAATCACACCTGCCTGAGGATAGCTCTGCCAGCTCCAGCAGCACAAGGCCAGTGGCCATGAGGGTCCTGCTGAGCTGTGGTGCCCTGCAGTCCAGGTTCTGGCAGCCAGCTGGCAGGAGGGGTACATCTGCATCAGTCCTTGGCACCCTCGGAGCTTTGCCACAAGCAGCTGTGTGTCTGTGGTGCAGCACTCCACAGTCCCCCGCTCCCCTCACCTGGACAACAGGGTAACCCTTGGGCACGGTGGAATGGTGGAACTGGGCTTCCTCGCTGCCTCCACAGGCAAAATGCTGCAGGACTTCCCCATGGCCACACTCAAACCAAGTTACTGGGGGAAGAGGCAGCAGTGTCTCAGAGATCTGAATTCCCCCAGATTTGGCTGCATGTTTCACAGAACCAGGCAGTGAACTCCAGCACTGCTTCCCACGGGGAAGGGCTGTGGCAGGGCTGGAACCCTGCTGGGGAGCAGAATCCCCCCCAGTTACCCACTCTTGAGGCAAAGCCAGAGGAAAATGGATTTCAGCAGTTCCACAGCTCGCAGAAATACTTGTGGATGCTCCCGTAAGGATCTGCCTAACCAACAGTCATAACCCCTCTCTCAAGTTGGTTCGGCTTTTCTGGCACTCCAGAACACCAGCCACAGCTCCTGCAGGGTACTGTGCTCTTGCGGGGCAAAGCATTTCCCAGAGTCATGGCTTTCCTTGCAGCCCACCATGTGTTGTGCCCCAGGGTTGACTACAGCTCAGAAACTGAACTCAGCATTTCAGCTCAGTTCAACTTAAGGACTGCAGGGCCATAGCTCCCAGAATTCCTGAGAGCCGTCCTGTGTGGGTCTCCTCAGGATGGCTTTCTTCCCTAATGAGCAATAACAGACTCATAAACAGATTTTTGAAATTGCAGAAGTGGAAACCAGAGGAGGAATAACTGACTCACTGAGGAAATCTTATTAATGTGTTCGACAGAGCCTTGGGGTGGAGGCAGGGGCTAGTTAGGGCTTTCCAAGGAAGTGTGGGAGCACCTCTCCAGACCAGCTGCCTGCCTTGTGCTCAGCCCTCTGACAGTGTTGGAGATGCCTCCAGCTCGGGCTGGCCTCTTGGGGAGCATTTCTAGCCCATATTTAGGAGGGAAATGTGCTACTCCTTTGGCTGGTGGGAGCAGATGTTTGCTCCGGCCTATTCTCTGGATCAGAACCAGTTCCAGCTCCTGGGCTGTCCTGAGAGCTGTTTGCAAAGAAGAGGGCCCAGGGCTGCCCAAAGGAAGTGGAAGGGCAGGCTCTTGTCCCACAAACCAGCACAAACACGCTCCAGGCAGAAGCTTTTGGCCTGAATCGTCTCATGACCTCTGCTGTGGTCCGTCCCTCAGGCGGCCGGAGCCTGCTTGCCAGGGCTGGATCCATGTTTCCTTGTACACACAACAAGGGTACACCCCAGTCAGCTCCTGCCCTGCCTTTACGCTGGTGTTCTGAGGCAGGGAATGTTTTTAAGGGTTTAATATTTAATCTGCACCCTACTGAAGAGGAGAACTTGTAGAGGTTACAAGAGCCTGGGAGATGGCCGCTCAAGGTCCTCATCCTTCCCAGGCTCTGTGTGCCTCTAGCCTGGGAGGTTTTCAGAAGGGCCGTGATGTGAAATCCAGAGATGTGAATCCCTGTGAAAAGCCACTTGCCAGGAATGATGAAAGGCACATGACAAACATCCCCCTCCAGGCAGGAGAGCTGCACTGCAAGCACACGGAAGAGGGAAAACAGGGAAGGTTTGAATTTCTGGGCAGTTTTCTGCAGAAACACACTGCTCTGGGCCGCGCAGGAGCAGCCATGTCCAACAGCGAGCCCTTGTCGCCCCGGGCACTGCCACAGCAATGCCAGACCCCCTGGTCCCACCAAGGCTGTGGGACCAGCTCTGTTCTTCCTTATGCATGGGATCAGACTCTCCCTTCTCCCAAGGCTGCAGAAATGGGGATTATCCAACAGGTCCCACTTGATGTCTGGAGCCAGCCACTGTCCCCTGAGGAGCCCTGGCTGCAAACAACCCTGGTGTTCTCCAAAGGACCTTATCCTGAGCCCATCCTCCCTGCTGCTGGTCACTCACCTTCACCAAAACAACCAGAGATGGATCTGTCCTGAAAGCCCCTGGGGGCCAAAAATCCCTATATCCCAATCCCAAATGTTCCTTGCTGCCCTTCCTGCGGGCTGTGCCATGCCCAGGGCTCCCTGGTGAGATCCAGTGCCTCAAGCTGCCGCCTCCCCCCCAGTGGTCCCAGCCGGAAGCTCCACGCCCACGGCTCCCAGCGGCTCCCAGTGAGATGCAGAGATCTCCATCCAAGGGCTGCTGCAGCACTCGGGAGCTTTCCTGCAAGCATGGAAATGGGGAGGGAGGGCTGGACCACGAGGATGAGAAGTGCCCAGGGAACAAGCAGTAGCTGGGGTGAGCCAGTGCCTCGGCAGATATTACTAATACACATGTACAGGCATTCTGAAATAATGATCTATTCCTGAGCTTAGCTTCCCCGTGTGATCCTGACTGTGTCAGCTGATGGGAAAAAATCTCTGGATGGAAGAAACGGCTGTTCCTTGGAAAGGCCTGGGACTGCACAGGCCATCCCTTGCCTCTGGGCTCAGCCAACCTGGAGCCAGCTATGTGTGAGGGATGGGTGAGGACAGAGCCTTGTGTATCCCGGAGGGAAGATGGAGGAGGGACCGAACTGAGATTTGGTTGAGATGTTTGGCTGGGTGGAGGCTCCCTGTCCTGATCTTAGATACGGGGCTGCAATCTAATCACAGTCCCCCGTGTTGAAGGGAGGAGTCCTCCCTTTCCCAGTACATGCCAAGAGCGTCCAGCTACTTTCTCACTCCAAGGGAGAGGAGAGTGCCTGGGCGAGGGGAGTCCAGTGCAGGACCAGGCTGCGAGGACATCATGCGGCTGCACTCATCCCAGCTGTGTCCACTTTCCATCAGGGACTAAAGGTGATGGTGTTTCCCTCTCTCCCAAAAGGAATCACAAAGCTGGTTTTATGCCCGCTGTAAAACCTCTTGTTTTTTTAAACCCTCAAAGCAGTGCTGGAAAACACAGTGCTTGATTGTCACCTTTAGTGTCCCCTGGGCGTGGTGCCATGTCTGTCCTTACCTCTGGCTTTCTGAACAATGCCTAAGCTTTCTGAAGTAATAAATAAAATATATAAAATCAGCTTCTTTTTATCTGTTCAACATATGCTGCCCTTTAATTTCTGTGCTGTACTTAGGGGATATGGTCGAAAGAGGAACTGATTGTTTTCATATGTCCCCCACATCTTTCCACTGAGTCTCCTCTCCCTCTTCCCCTTTCCTGAGCCAACATCCCTGTATGATCTTTTGTCATCTGCAAACACTCTTGCCCTTTTTGTCTGCAGCCACTGAACTTTGCCATCTCAGCTGTCTTCTCCAAAACTCAGTGGTTAATGCAGCCATGGCTCTGCCCCAGCAAGGAGCCCAAACTGAAGCTGTCTCTGCAGTAGGCAATGCCTGCAGAGCCTGTGACAGCTGCCTGTGGTCAACAGTGGCCAGTGACACCTGGCCAGTACCAGCCATGGTGTGGCCACAGGCCCAGGGCAGTGATGTGTGCTGAGCACTGCTGAGGCACCTCCAGTCCTGGGGTCATTTCTGGGCCCCTCATGGTGGAAAAGACACTGAGGGGCTAGGGCATGACCAGAGAAGGGAACAGAGCTGGGGAAGGGGCTGGAGCCCCAGGAGCAGCTGAGGGAGCTGGGAAAGGGGCTCAGCCTGGAGAAAAGGAGGCTCAGGGGGACCTTGTGGCTCTGCACAACTCCCTGACAGGAGGGGGCAGCCGGGGGGGGTCGGGCTGTGCTCCCAGGGAACAGGGACAGGAGGAGAGGGAACAGCCTCAGGTTGTGCCGGGGGAGGTTCAAATTGGATATTGGGAAAATTTCTCCATGGAAAGGGTGGTCAGGCACTGGCACAGCTGCCCAGGTAATGATGGAATCACTATTCCTGAAAGTGTTCAAGAAGCAAGTATGCTTAGGGTATATGGGAACATGGTTTAGTGGTGGCCTTGGCTGAGCTAGGGTAGTGCTTGAACTCAATGATCTCAGCTGTCTTTTCCAACCTAAACAATTCCATGATGGATGGGCAGCCTAAAAAGCACTAGAACACAGAGGGCTGGGCTTTGGAAACCCTGGGGTCATAATGCAGATCTGCTGATTTGGTGGCATTGAGGTGAGCAGGTCCATGGCACACTAATTTTTCCTATCAAATATCATCTTTCTTGGGTATTTCAGCCCCGAGGGCAGCACATCCCCTGCCAGCAGTGGTGGGCATGGGCTGAGGCCTGGGATGCTCCTATAACACAAATGTAAATGGCCAGCAGTAACCTGCAGGTAACCGGCTGCCCCCCACTCTACTGAAAACTTGAACTGGAACCTCTGGGAGTCTCTGAATTTCCCTGTGGTCTGTTCTCTTTGCTAGGATAGGTCTGAATAAGGCCGTCTTTGACGAGGCATGATGGAGCTTCCTCCAAAGGAGGTGTTGGATGCCACACCCACGGTCGATGATGAGCTGGGCAGAGGAAATCCCAGTCAGCCTCTGGCACACAGCAGAGGGGTGTAACAGCCCTGGGGGCCCCACCTGGGTCTGCCTCCACTTTTCCTGGCTGCAGCAGCCGGAGACATTCAGTGCTCAGTCTGCTTTGCAGTGTGTGCAGAGCTGCTCCAGCCACCTCGGCGGACAAATCCCAGCCTTGGGGCTGGGCTGGTGGGGAAATCTGCGGGTTTTTCTTCTCTGTCCTGCCAGGGCAGCTCTAAAATACCATCTCCTGGGACTGGGTATGTCCCTGGCTGCAGGCACTTTGGTCTCCAGAGGCTTAGAGGAGAAGGCAGCACGTGAAGCCAGAGATAAGGGCAGACCCTGAGAGCTCAGACCAGCATAGCCGGTCTCAGGATATGAATTTTGGGGTTGGGTGAGCATTTCTTCCAGCCCAAGAGGAACAGAAACTCCCTCCCACTGCCGCAGCCTTTCCCGCATTCTTGTTGTCTCGCTCCTTCCAACGAGACGCTCGTTCCAGAGGAGGTGCCCGTGCTTTTGGAAAACAGGCGCTGGTCCCCGCAGCCCCAGCGGGTACCGCGGGCTGCCCGCCCCGGGCGGGGCTCAGATAAGCAGATGTCACCTCATCCCCATGATGAGCCAACTGTCCTCTCACCACTGGCGGGACGTTTCACAGAGGGGGTTGGAGGAGAGGAACTGCCTGCAAGGGAGATGCCAAACCCTGGAAACACAAAAATTACGCTTAAAATAAAAAGGTCTCGTGCCTTTTTGCTCGGCAGCAGCTCCGGGGGAAGCCAGGGCTTGGCTTTCCCCAGCAAACAGAGCAAGGAAACAACAGCCTGAGAGGGACATAACCGTAACAAAGGAAACACATTCCTTCTGCCATTCAGTTTGTCTTTCCTCAAACAAAGCGATAACCGAGTGCTGGTTAAATTGACTCACCCACAGCATTTTAGGCTGGGTGATCCTGGGCAGCGCGGACATGGCCGGGAAAGGCACCGGCCGCCACATGCTTTGCCCGACAGTGGGACAGGGAGGTGAGGCCGTGGGATGTCCTGCCCCACTGTGAACTAACGGGGGCTGCCGGGGGCCAGAGCACAGCGCCTGTGGTCCCCCTGGCCAGGCAGAGTGAGACTGGGGCACTGCCAGCACCCACACCCAGAAGCACATCTGCAGAAAAACTGCTTGCCCCAACCCATGCAGAGAACAATTGCTGGGGACAATCTGACCCTGTTTTGGCAAATTTCTTCACCCAGTCAAAAATACCCTTCTCTAAGTGTATTAGTCAAGCCCACCAGAGAATGTGTGCAGGAGGGGGCTGGGAGGTGAGGGTAACACTGCATCCGTGAGCCACAGAGGACAGGAGCTTCAGGGGCTCCCAGACAGCTGCCACTGGCACCAGCACCTTCTCAGTCTCATCTCTAGTTCTTGAGGGGTCCATAGGCACGGGAACCCTGGAGGAGAGGCCGGCAGGCATGGCATGGCAGCATGCCAGAGGTGATGCTCCGTCAGGGTGCAGGAGCCAAGGCTGGAGGAGCCACAAGCACAGCAGCTGTGTAGGAATACCTGGGAAGAGCCAGAGGGATTGGATTAAATTTGCTAATTGGTAGTGAGGACTCTGGTAGGAGCTGAACGAGGCAGGGAGGGGAGAAGAGACTCCTGCCCCAGTGCATCTCGGGGCAGCGATTCTTAACACCTCGTGCTCAGCAGCTCTGCAGGAAGGTGCTGTTCTGCCAGCCAGCCAAGGGTTTATCTCCCTCCCCACCTGCCAGGTTCACAGGCCAAGGGAGAGCTGGCAGCACAGAGAAGAAGTAGGTTGTGTGGGCAAGAGCCATGGCACTGTCCCAGCTCAGTGATGAAGGACAGATTGGGAGCAGCCCAGCACATGGTTCTGAAGCAGCTCCCACCCAGGCAGCAGAAAGTTTCTGCCCTCATCAACCTGGGTTTTCTCCCCAAAACTGAGTGTAATGACCCAAAATCATCCTTCTCTTCCTTGGTGCCCTGTGGCTGCCTATTCTCAGCATCTGGCAGCAGCTCCATCCCCAAAAAGATTGTGGCACCCTGGGCCTGGATTTGTCCTGGCACATCCTGTCCCCAACATGCTCCTCTCCCCGTGTCCCCAGGGCAGCTCCCAGAGCAGCAGGAGAACATCCACAGGCTGTGCCAGTGGCACCCAGGCTGGCTCCAGGCCCTGTCTGTGGGGTGGTGTCTGCCATGGAAGATAACAAATACTGCCTGCTCCCACAAGCCTCTGGCAGGAAAACCCCATGGCTGGGAGACTCCAGCGGCGGACAAACCCGAGCACTGGGTTTGTGTTTCTCTGGGTGTCTCTGCACAGCCCACACATGGCTCCCAGCCACCAAGCATCCTTCCCACAATGCATCCTCGTCTCACCGAGCATCATGTCTCCAAAATTGCCTCTCCAGGATATGTCAGCTGTTCCAGGCCCCCGTTTGCAGATCAGCTTCCCAAAAACCAGGTGTGGGGTATGCTGGGAGGTTGGCATGCTGGCTCTCAGTGTCTGCTTCCAAGAGCTCCTAGATGCAGTGTAGGGACAGGCTCTGTGCTGGGAAAACCACAGTGGCTCCTCCTAGAAGTGCAAACCCTGTGACTGGGGACTGAAAATCTGTGACAGAACTGCAGGTGCAGCCTGCAGGTTGCTGAAGGGTGCCAGGGGGGGAAGGGGCATCCCATGCAGAGCCCACCCAAGGCCCAAGAAATTCCCGCATTTTCCACGGGTGAAGGTGAAACCAGTCAGTGATGCCACAGTGGAGAGAATCTCCCAACCAAGCAGCAGGAGCCACACGACTTCCACCAGTAACTATGGCAACCCAGAGCAAATAAATGCTATTTTCAAACCATGGGCAGAACCTCCTCATGGGAAGCCCTGGCTGATCCCCACTGCCAGCTGAGTGCTGGGAGCCAGCATGGATGCCCTGTGGAAGGAAGGATGAAGACCAGCCCCACACAGTATGTGGTCCTGGAGAGACCCCTGAGAGGGCATTTCAGGAAAAGGATGGCAGAAAAAAACCCAGCTTTTCTCCACACCATTCCCAGGAGCTGAAGAAACTGTAGGAACATGGATGTTTTCCCAGCTGCATTCACACACAAGCATGGCATGGAAAAGGGGAAGATCAGAGGGTTTATATAGGAAAGGAAAGTCCTGGACAGGGAGGTGACAAGGGAAAGGGATTAGATCAGGGTAGATGGGGACAGGATAGGATAGGATAGGATAGGATAGGATAGGATAGGATAGGATAGGATAGGATAGGATAGGATAGGATCAGATCAGAGGCCCCTGATTGCCTCATCAGGAAATCCAGCACCAGGAGTATCCCAGCTAAGAGTTAACAGCTCAGGGTGGGCATCAATTAAGCTCTTCCCAAACAGAGCAAGAGAAACCCCACTTGCCAACAGCCCAAAATTCCGAGTCAGGGAGGGAGGAGGAGCCGGGGGATGGGCCCCCAAGCCCCGTGACTCCTACCCTGTGATTTCGGTGAGACACCACAGCAGACACTGAATGAGGAAGTGCTCCACAAGGTTTGCTCCATGGCTGGCCAGTGCTTGCTGCAGAGGCCAAGGGCAATGCATCCACTGCCAGACCTGCTTTTCCCATTCCCAATCCCAGCACCATCTCAGCTCCACTGAGTCCACCAGACCTCCTGACCGAAAGCCCACCTGGGCTTGTCCTGAGATGAGCTGCATTTTTAACACCTTAACTCCAAATCCCCTCATGGCACCCAGGGTACCAGAGCATTCCCTGCCAAAGCACCTCTGTCCTGCAACAATGCAGCTCCATGCTGGCACCTCTGTACCCAGACCTGTCCTGCAGGGGCAGGGTGCTCCCAGTTGGCTTTCCAGACCCCTTCCACGCTGCTTTGTGACATGGGCAAAACACCAGCATTGCTATGGCTTTTAGAAACAGATCCCCTGGCAAACAGCTGCTCCAACTTGCCAAAAACCAGCTGGGTCCGCAGGTCAGCAGCCCTGGCGTCCCATGCAGCAGCATGGAGCAGCCAGTGTCCGGCTCCTGCTCACTGGAAGCAGCCAACAGAAGCTGGAGTCCTCTGAAATTGCTCTCCAGGATGTTTGGTCCATGCACAGACAAGGCCCAGGGTGGTGGGAGAGTCATCTGCCACGAGGCCACTCAGACAACACCCCCCAAAAGGTGGTGGCACCTATAGCCTGCACCCGCTGGAAAGCCCACCTCATCCCTCTGCTCCTGCCTTGGGATGGGAACACACAACCCAAAATCCCTCTTAGGCTGGCTTTGCTGTGGTGCCGTGCCGTGCGGTTAATCCATCTCAAAAGGAAAAGGCAGAACTGGAGGTGCCACCCTCACGTCCCCCGGTGAACGTGGGCGCGTTGGTGCCAGCCTGGCGCAGGGCGAGAGGGTGAGTGCCGGTTGCTGTGGGAACAGGAATTCGGGCTGTTCTGCATCCAGGCTCTGGCTCTTTGCCTTTGATGTTGTGTTTGCCTCCCAGTTTGCATTGAATTTTGTTCCCTCCTTTCCGTTGCCCTTTCCTTGAGGAAGAAATATCCCTGCACCTCCACAAGGCAGAAGCAGATCTGGCGTGAGAGCCTCGGTGTCCCCGCTGAGGGGTGGTGGGGGACAGTGACATCCTGGGGAGGGCTGTGTATGTGCAGCATCCCTGGGGCCAGAACAGAGCCGGGGTTGACTGAGAGCCCTCAGCCAAAGTTGCCATGGCTCCCAGGTCTGCAGGGGCCAGGGGACGCAGCAGCAGCTGCTGCTGGTGGGAACTGCATGCTGCTTTAAACAGCAGTGTTGAGGAAAGGACTTAAATTGCTCTTGGGTACCTGCTGCAACTCACCAGGCACGGCAGGGAGCCAGGCGAGGTCACATGTGCTGTTACTAGCATCCAATTTGTCCTTGCCCTCCTCTGGCCAACGTGGGCTTTGTGCATCCTTGTGCCCGCGCACTCCACCCATGACAGCCGCAGCTGGGCCACCGGTGTGGTGCCATGGGCATCTCAGGAGGATGCTTGGCACACAGTCCCTCCGTTGGCCTGGTCAGCCTGGGGTGGTGTGGAGAGAGTGAGGAGGACTGGGCAGTCCAGGGTGGATGAAAGGAGGTGGATACCAGGAGGTGGATACCATGTTTCCAGCACCCAGACCTTCCCTCTGTCACCCTTAAGAGTGTTGGCACCAGGATGTGCAGTGGGAACCACGCTGTCTCCACCACGACCTCTGTGGCTCCCCTTGAGTAGGAGGGGGCTGAATAAATATGTCCCACAGGGAAAACATAAAATGCAATATTTTGAAAGGAAATTTTGTTGCCAAAACCTAAAAAAAATATCCTTTCTGTGAATCAGCAATTTCAGGTGAAACCCAAAAAATTTATTGGACATTTAGTGCTGAAGAACTGAAACCCAGAGACATCGAGTGAGTCCCAAATGAAGAGCATGGGAGGAGGAGGAGGAGGAGGAAGATCAAGAGGGCTTGGTTCAAGGTGCTTGACCACAAGGCAGGGGCAAGGAGACTCCCAGCATCCCGCAGTTCCAAAGGGTGAAGGGAGGGAAGCTCGGCCCTCGGGGTCTCAGTGCTCAGCCTCTCTGGAGACACGGCGTCCCCAGAGCGTCACCACCGGCACAACTCGTGAGCCCCCAGCTACAAGGAGGCTCTTTGTTCGCCGGGATGGCCGCTCGCCGGCAGACGGAGCGACGGGCCGGGATGGGGCCGGATGATCTGTGGGAAGCCGCCCGCCAGCGAGGGGCAGCGGGGCCGGGGTTCTGGCTGGCACGGAGCTGGCACAGGAGGAGGAGACGGCAGCGTTATGGTGTGTGGGGCTATGGAGCTGCTCCATCGGCAGCCAGGGCTGCCCACCGGGACCCAGGAGAGGCAAGGGGAGGCAGCGGATGCAGGCACAGGGAGAAGAGCATGCTCTAAAATCCACCCTGGGCCCTGGATCCTTGCTCCAAATATTGATGCTGGTGATGCCCCAGTCTGCTGGTGTCCTTGGGGCTTTGAAGTTGTCACCCAACAACAGGACAGCACCCATCACCCATGGAGGAATTCCATGGGGCAGATGTCTGGGCTCATCCCTGCCAGCCAGGATGCTCATCCCATCCTCTGTCTGGGCTCTGCACCCTGCAGGGTCCCCTCACTGCTGCCAGGCCGGGCACAATGTTGGGAGAGATGCCCACTGCAGGTGAGGGCTGGTGGCAGCGTGGCCAGACCCAGCCCAGGGCAGCACCAGGAGGGCACAGCCCTGAGCACGAGGCTGGGATGAGGGACCACGGGCCCCACTTCCCCTCACCGGACCAAATCTGGGGAACAAACTGCCAATGCTGCCAGTGCCTGAGGGGTGAGAAACTCACCCAGTGACCAATTGCTCTGGACCCTAGAGGCAGGGATTGTCCCCACCGCAGGGAAAGGTTAATTCAGGCTGCTGGAAACACTGCTAGCAGTGATAGCCACCACCACAGAGTGACAACAACAATGACCACACTGATAAAGAACATGTCCAGGGTGGAAAAGCAGCGGTGGAGGGAGTGGTGATGGTGGTGGCAGTGCTGACGATTGTGGTGCTGGTGGCAGGTACGATGGTGGCGGTGGGGATGCTGATGGCAGGGGTGGCATTGATGCTGGTCGTGGCAGTGATGGCAGTGGTGGTACTGCTGGTGACGGTGCTGGTGACAGTGGTGGCAGTGACAGTGGGCTCCACACATGGGATGCACAGCCCCTGCACCCACCTCTGCCAGGGCTCAGGACAGGGTCCCCTCTGTGGCTCTGACCCCAGCAGTGCCCCCAGCCCACTCCTCCTCTCTGTGCCTCCAGCCAGCCCCTGCCATGGTCCATGTGCTGGATGTCCCCACGAAGACCTGGGGACAGAAGACTGTCTCCCTCTCAGAGCCAGAGCACTCTGATGCCAGTCCCCAGCACATGCCAGCCACCTCTGCCCGCTGCAGTGCCAGGGCCCTTTGTGTTCAAGCAGCGGCAAGGATTTTGCCAAAGTAAATCCTGTACTCAGCTTCCCTGTGGGCTCTAACAAGGCTGAGGCGTCCAGAAAAGTGGCAACACGGGGGAAAAGGCAGGTGGCCCTTGAGTAGTTAAGAGGTCTGGTGTTTTGGGACATGGAAAGCTCAGCCAGATTTGTGGCAGCAGGAACTATTAATGAACCCCCAAATCCTAGGTAACGGAATGGCATCAGTCACCCTTCCAGGACGGGCTGTAGGAGCATCCCTCTGGGATGTTTCAGGATGGTGTTGGCTCAGGGCAGTGCCTGCAGGAGGGAGTGGGTGACAGGGGTGATACTGTGGTTCAGACCCAGCCCACCCACTCTCCTCCGGCCCGGGGGAAAGGATGGGCCAGAGGCTGGTTGTCACATCCAAGGGAGAAGGTTCGATGGATGGGATGGGAGCAGAACTCCAACAGATGCTATTGGTACTGGACCCCAGCAGGATGTGGAGTGCAGGGGCTGGAAGCCTCTAGAGGGGACCCGGAGCCAGCAAGGCCCTGTGAGCGCAGCTGATCCTTCATGGGAAGCCCACGACAGGTCACCACAGCTCAGGTGACAGGGCCCTGACAGGGAACGGGGCACAGCACGCAGGCAAGGCACAGAGCAGGTGGCACATGGCACACGGGATGTGCTGTGGGGGACATGGCACGGGGGTCATGGCACATGGCACACAGGACATGGCACGGCGAACACGGCACATGGCACATGGGATGCATTGTGGGGGATGCGGCACCGGAACACGGCAGATGGACACAGGGATACGCGGCAGAAGCCATGTCCTGGGATCAGGGAACGGCGACACGGCCCGGGTGGTGCTGCAGGGACACGACACACGGACACGGCACACAGACAGGACAGGGGTACAAGACACACGGACACGACACGGGGATAGGACACACGGACATGGCACCGGCACTCCCGGCCCGGGACAGAGCCGACGCCGCGTGGGCGGGGCCGCGATGGGACACGCCCCTTATGCTAATGAGCGCTGAATCACGCTCAGCGGGCTCCGGCCGCCGGGCGGGATGGGTCCACCCGGGCGGCGCGGAGGGGGGAGCGAGGGCAGGGGGAGAAGGGCCGGGGTGCCGGCGCGACCAAGCGCTGCCGCCGCGACCCTGGGCGAGCGGGGGATCCCGGCTGCCACT
>VZRS01007407.1:33282-58633 GCA_013398055.1 Ifrita kowaldi
GCCCGCGGGGCCCCCGGGGCTCTGCCTGCCCTGGCCTCCGCCGCGGCGGCGCTTCTGCCACTGTGAATCGGATGTGGTTGGTGTTTAAACCATTCCCCGGATAACGCAAGATCAGTTTTTAACGAGATTAAACATAACTGTGCGATCGTTTGGCGGAGACGTTAATGCCATTGCACGGAATGGACGGGCTCCTGAGCTGTCCCGTGCAACGGGGATGCCGGGGCAGGGGGGAAGCCCTGCTCCATGGCCGTCCCTCTGCGTCTCCAGGCAGCGAGCTCAGTGCGGTGTAAATTGGGTCATCCTGCGGCACCGCTCTCCCCACTGAAGGAGCACGGATGTAGGGACCATAAACGCTGGCTTACACTAGAAAGGCCATCCTTTAATTCCTTGTCTCTCAGAGCCTGGTTAAACCTCCTGCAGAAGGTGTCTGCTGGTCCTGCACAGCGTTTGCTGATCCATGATGGGTGCAGACCTGCTGTTCCCTTTGGGATGTAACATGGGGAAGGTTTCAGCTGTTTTTTCCCCAAATGGAGGTGTTACAGTAATTTGGAATAAAACAACTAGGAATCAATCTGGCTTTCTTTTCTGAAGGTTTAGCCCATGTCTCCACAGACATGAACATACTGACTGGTCTTCATCTCTCACTTCATCTGGCTCCCAGTTAGAGAATCAAAACCTTCTAGTATTGAATTGGTTGTAGCTTAAGTTGTGTAGCACTATGGTGGTGCTCGGGGTCTCATTGTGTTAATGTGACCTCTGGGATGGTGGCCGGGTGTGCAGGATGGATTTGAGGAAGCTGCTCTTGATTGGTGAGTGTGGGAGATGAAATCATGCAAAGAGCCAGGTGGACAGTGGATTAAAACCAGTGTTTGAGAGGAAGCTGTCTAGCCATGCTGGTGTGGGCGCCATGGACTGGTTCCACAGCAGCCATGTTTGTGGCTTTAATTTTTGATAAAACAAAAGCTTGGTTGGCTGTGTTTAGTCTTGCTCAGTTTGCACCCAGTGGTGGGATGCAGATGTCCATGCTGAGTGCAGTCGGTGGCCTGCCACCTTGGATTTCAGACATTGTACTCATGCTTGACAGGTAAGGATTTTCCTGAAAACTCAATAGTTGAAATGCTGTAGGAGCCAGAGTTGGGACTGCTGACCTACCTGCCTCTTGGCTGGTGAAGATAATGGAGGAAGAAACTAAGATCTAGTTACTTGTTGGGAAAAAATAGTCAGCAGTTCACTGCATTTTGCAAAATGGTCCTAAATACTGAGCTTTCCTTCCAAGGAAGGGGTTGCTGGATTCCTCTTGCAGAATCAGATTTGGAAGCAAAAGAACATGGCTGTATGGCTTTAGACACCAGGTTTGTGACGTGTGAGTGTGCTTCAGCTGAAACATCAGTGAGGGATGCGGACTTGAGTCAGCGCTTTAACAGGAATTCGGAGTGGTGCTGGCATGTCTGAACTAGCAGAGAAGCCTTTCCTAAAAGCTGCAAGGTTGACAGCATGATGCTGTGGGATTGCAAGGGGAAGGTTTGAGGAGGGGAATGCAAAGTCAGTGCATAAGCTGTATTGATGAAGGTTTGGTATCTGTCACGTTGCATCTGGTTTGTGAGAGGTCCTTGATGCAGAATCTGTGTCAGGTAGTCCTGGATTCAATGAGCTTAGAGGTCTTTCCCGACCTCAATGATGTTGTAATACCAGCAGGTCTGAGCCATGCAGATCTCTTGCCAGAGCACTGGAGAACAGGTTATAGATACTGCTGATGGGAATTTTTTCCTTAGATGTGAGTGTTCAGTGGAGCAGTTTGGATTTTTAAGGCAATATGGCAGAGGTGTCAACATAGGATAAACTAAAACTTGCAGTGTTGTGTAGCTTTTGTAATGGGCATGTGGCACCACAGCATATTGTGTGTTAGTTGTTAAAACAACCATCACGATTTAGAAGTAAGGAGCTAAATCTGGACAAGCAGTGTAAAACTCTAAAATTGTCCTGCATCAGTGTTAATTAGTGAAGTGATCATGTCTGACTCATGCTGTATCTAAAGATCACATTCTTGGGGAGCTTGTAGTTCCAAGACTTGTTTCTAGTAAACATGTTCAGGTTCTGTACTGTCCAGGCTAGTTTGATGTAAAAACAAGCGACTTCGTGCAGTCCTGTGTGACGTGTGAGCATTACTTGCTGATGGTAAATAGATAGCAGAACTCGTTCTGATCAGCGAGAGACAAGAGCAGGCTGCTGTGACCTTGGCCATCTTTGAGCCTGTCTGGTTATTTGCAGTTTACAACTTGTTCTCATTGCTGCAGTTCCTTATTTCCCACGTGTGAAATGTGGTGGCTCAGGGTCAGGTGCTGTTGAGTGATTAAATTATTGCAGCTTTTTCATGCGATTTGAGCACACCGGAATGGACAAGTGTGGTGTTGGGCAGAGTTGTCTGGTTCTGTGTGTGCTGGTGCTCTGTGCAGAGCTGTCCCAAGTGTGCCCACTGTGCCCTTCATGTTGTGAGCAGTTGTCCTTAGGCCTGAACTGCAGCTGGGCATTCGATGCCTTCAATACCTGCTGCACTGCCAAGCAGCTGGAAGATTCTTCATGAAGAGAACTTTAGCCAGCTGTGTTAAATTAGTCCTGTGTCTTCTCATTGTTGCTGCAAAGCCAATGAAATAGTACTTTTCTTTTAAACTAAGGCTTTAGATATTATAGTAGTTGGTTGGCTTTTAAGGGACCTCCATGGTGAAATAGCTGGCTCAGAACATGTAGCTTGATGCAGCTGACAGCCCTATGCAGTCTGATTCTGGAAGGCATCATGACTATAAACAACTTGTATCCTCAAATGGAAATGGCACCTGTGCTTCCCGTAATACTGTCTGAGAGGTGGAGAGGTGGAACAGGAGAGCTGCTTGCTTCGCACTGAGGAGCTTGCAGGTAAAAATGAAATGGCAGAGCGCAGCTCAAGGTAATTTTCTGCTCCAAATGAGGGTGCTTGTGATGTGGGCAGGTGTAGGAGCTACCAGACGGTCTGCAATAGAGATTAGCTTAAGCCTTCGTCCTTAACAGCAGGTAAAGCAGTGGATTGCTAAGACCTAAGTGCTGTAACAGAAGTGAGGTAGGCGATATTTCTGCAGCTTGAGAATGAGGGAAGGCATCTCAACAAGGGCATCATTTCCTCTCAGTAAATGCCAGTCTTGGGAACATCTGAAAATGAGATGGATCATCAGTATAAACCATTGAGTTGTGCTGCAGTTTGTACTGTGGCTTCCTGATGGATCCCTGTTTCACCCTGGAGTCACTACACAGCCTGCAGGCACTTCCCGTTTAGTGGGAACACTGGGAGCAGCAGTGGACATGGACGACAGCTTCCTCAGGACCTCTTGGTCAGCTTCTTTTTTTCCTTCCTAGAACTGGCTTCTTCCATCTCCAGAGCCTGACTGGTTGCACACAGAGGTTGCAAGGTGAACAACCTCCCAGCCTGACCAGACTGTTGGGTACTCTTTGAGCAATGGTTTACAGCAGTGTGTGCTTCACCAGTGAGGCATAACTGGCCACACTCGCTTCCTTCACACTGTGAATCCTGTGAGCATGAGGCTTTGGGTCAGGCTGCTCTGACCACAGGAGTGTCTGCTGGATGCAGGCAGGGGACCAGGGCCCCCATGCCACAGCAATGGGGCAGCAGAGCTGTGAGGGCTGCTGAGTGCTCTGAGCTCCCCTGAGACCTGCTGGTTGGAAAGGGGTCTTGCTAAGTGGTGTAACACACTACTCAGCCAGTCAGTACCTGGAATCTGGTTTGTGAAGCAGCTCATCTTTAAGGTGTCAGGAGGGATCCTGTATGATGGTAAAGATGGGTAACAAGTGGCTGGATGGACTTTGCTGCTTGCAGAAGGACAAGCCTGTGCTCCATGGTATAAGTGCTTTACCATGCCTTCAAAATCAAACAGCTCTGTGTGCTGCGTCAGACAATCCAGAGTGCCAACCGAAGCAGCTCTTGGACAGCTGACTGGCAGATCCTTTATTTTCCTTGGACTGCTGCTATTACAGCAACAACTCAAAGAGCTGGTGGTTTTTAAGTTCTCAGATGTACTGACCCAAGAGTAAAAGGATAATACTGTAGGCTGCCAGTGCCAGGCTTGGTGGAAATCCCCACCCCCTTTCATTACATTAGGGAAGAACAAAAAGCTGTCCCTAATCCTGAAACAGGTGACTCACTGAAGGTCTTCAGAGCCCACAGCGTCCTGTAGGGCAGCAGGGTTTTCATTGGGGAACAGGCTACAGCCAGGCTTCAGCCAGTGCGATGGGAATTTGCATAGGCTCCAGTACAGTTTCCCTAAAGCAGCTAGTCTGTTCTGTGGAGATGCACCTGGGCAGAGCAGCAGCGTTTTTCCAAGAGTATCCATTACTGTAACCTGAGGTGGAGCTGTTAAATGTGGTGGGGTGGGAGGGGGCAGGGCCAACCGGTGGGAAGCAGCCTGTTTCTTTGGAAGTGCCCAGGTTTCTGGCATGGCAAAGCAAGGACTGTACCTGACCTGGATGTCACCTCTAATATTTCTCCAGCCTTTTAAGAGCAACCTGCTCAGGGATCAATAGACACAGATGAATTGGTGCCTGTCTGCTCCCAGGGAAGCCTGCCTACTGCAGAGGGCAGCCCATTTGGTAATGATTAGTTTCAAAAGGCTCCAGATGGAAGTCCTCATCCCAAATGGTCTTTCACTCTTGCTGTGATGGTAACCAGTGGTATCGTAATTGGAAATCTGACTTCTGTTACTAGCTCACTTCTAATGCAGGGGAATTCTGCATGTTAGTGCTCTGGAAATCTCTCACATGCAGTGTGGAAACCTGCTTCACCATGGTGGGACATGGGAGGAATCCCTGGTTTTGAATGGACCGAATGCTGCTGGAGTGTGTGTGGCTGGTTCTGAGCCTCTGTTCCTGGGCTGAGCCTGTCTGTATCAACTGGTGAAACTGGATCTGTGCTACTGGATCTCCTGACTGGAAGGCTCCTCACAGCCTCTTTCTGTATTGAGGGGGTGACTTGCATCTGACTTAACTGCAGGGTTACTGTTCTCGCTGTGTAACCTGACTGAGCACAGTCACCTGCTGGAGCTGGAAAAGGTTGGTTCTGATGCTGGGACTGCCCTTGATCTGAAGAGCAGGCTGCTTGCTGGCAGAGCCCTATGGAAAGCCGTGGCAGTGGCAAGACTATGATTAGTCTTCTGTCGTTGACACTACAGCCTATGTGGCAAGTGACTTTCTAGTTTATACTTGATCCTGGAGCTGCACAGCCTCACTCCCTCTGCTATCACTTTTAAAGAGGCAGATATGGTGAGGTGCCAGGCAGCATATCCTCAGTCGTGAGGGGAGGTCGTTTTGCCCCCAGGAGCAGTACATAAATCAACTCTGGGTTGTGAGTTCAAGAAGTAACTCAAGTATTTCATGAGGGAGTTAACCTTTGAAACAGGCTTACCGGGAGTAGGTGGTTTTGAACGATTTGTATTGCAACTTCTCTGTATTGTAACACCATTGAACTTTCAAATGGCACAGTTCCTGGTTAGAGACCAGTGTGGCTTCCTTCTCTGGTGAACTAGATAGGCAGAGTGCTTCTCCACCTGCCAGGTAAATGTTTTGACAGTTCTAAGCCAGCTCTACCTCTTTAAAGGTAGCATTGGCGCTTGCTTGGTCTGTACGTTAGAGGTGAGGGAGCTGGATGAGCTGGCACGAAAACCCGGAGTCCTGGTGTGTAGCAGAGGTACAGCTCTTGCCCTGTTTCCAGTGTGTGCTGCAGAGATCTCCTCAAGCCCTGTTCACCGAGATTTTGGAGAACATGTCCTTCCAATGAACCAGGGATATTCAAATGAAGCATATGTACTTCAGTTGCTCAGAACTGCCGCAAGGTAGAGGTGAATTGTGAAGGAACATTGTCCAGGTGTCCATAGCTCAAAACTGAGTGGCTGTGCCACTAGAGGCTGGGTCATGGTGGGAAGCAGGTATTGTCTTTGCCACCTTGCCTGTAATACTGGGGTAATGTCAAAGATGCAAGGAGTTGCATCCAGGCTAGTGAAGGGCAGTAAAACAACCTTATAAGGTGCTGGAGATGTCTTTTGCTCGGGATGCTGATAAAGGCTTCCTTGGGAGCAGATGTGCCACGCTCTGAAGCTCTGTGTGGCCTGTGTGACTGTCCACCAGTGGGAGTGCAGCAGAGCTTCAGTGACATCTTAGACTGTCATGTGAAGACTGGTAAACATAGGCTTTATTTTGAACTGTGTCTAAAACAAGTTCAAGGCATAAGATCTCGCCTCTTCTGGGGTTTTAACTGGGAACTGATAAACTTGTGCTGCTCTGCCCTTCCACAAAAGCTTGAGCAAGCTGACTTTCTGTAAGTGGGGTTACAAAATCACCTTCTCTAATCCATCACTGCATTAATTGCAACACCCTGGAGTAGCTTCATGCTTGGAGGAAGTAATGACTTATCTAACTTTAAATAGTGAACTTCCCTCATAAGCCTCTGCATTTTTGGAGAGGTTTGTAAAAGATTGCAGACAGGAGAAGTGGTTTCTGCTAAATTCTATACCCAGGGTAGATAGTGGAACCAGGATTCAGGCTCAGTTCCAGCCCTTAGAAGATGCCTCGTCCAACAAAAATGGTTCCTAGTTCAAGTCAGTGATTTCTTTCTAGACTTCTAAGGGCTAGACCCTAAACATAGCCATCACTGAAATGGCTGATGAAGTCCATGTGCTAGTTTCCAGGCTCATCTTACATTGGCAGGTAGAACCTGCTCCTGGCTCAAGCTTCCTAAGTTGGGTTCTAGTTCTAAATTGCCCCAAACAGCCCTTTACATCACTTGGTGCCAGTCAGGGTTCAAGAGCTTTGCTAGCACAGAACAAATTGGTAGTTATGAGACTTTCCCTTCAGGTTTTTGTAACTAAAACTGCACTTCCATCTGAGAATGAACCTTGTGTTAGTGCAGCAGCGCTGCTTGCATGAATGGTCTGGAGTTTTAGTGCCAAGCCAGGAGGATGACTGCTCAAAGAAGGGCTTTACAGGAGTGCTGAGTGAGAAGCAGGAAAACATGTATCCAAACTCCTCCAAGCACCTCCCAGCAACTCTTCAGGACAAGGTTCAATCTCACACTTGGATACTGGTGTAAGGCAGTTACAGATCTTTGTGGAACAAGCCAGTCTCCCTTGGAGAAACTTTAGTTTTCTGTGGGTGGAGCAAACTCAACTATTAAGTCTCAGAACAGTACAAAGACTTTAAATGCCCGCGGTTTAAATACACTCCAGCAGATGCAAGAACATTTTCTTGCCAAATACAACTGACCTCTGAATATAATCTTGATATCAGGAAAGGAGACTGCCTACCCTTGCATATGCTTATCACTGCTGCTTCAGGGACTTATTCCTGGCTGGCAGTTGGCCTGCATGCCATTTCTGGGTGATGGTGAGTGCAGTAGGAAGCTGTGGAGTTCCCAGAATACTCCCCAGTAAAACTGGAAGGAAAGGTGTCTTTTCAAGTACTGCAGAATCAAAGAATGAGGTATTTGAGGAAGCTTCTGTGACACTCTACAAAGTTTTCAAGGCAAAAGTTACTTTGGGGTAGTGCTTTGGACTCTTCCAGCAGGTCTCAGGTGCAGGTGATAAGCCCATCATCTGCTTTGGATCCTGTGCAGGTCTCTGCATGCTCAAGTGTTGACAGAGATGATGAGTAAACATTAGGTGTAAGGTAGTTGTGGTCCTCTGTAACCTACAAGCCAAACTCTTCTTCATGGTTCCAGTGGTTGGATTGACAAGTGTTTGGGCCCAAATCCTTCACAGGTGAGGTTTTGGCACATGGAGAGGGTGACCTTTCTCCAAGGAATGACATGGAGCGGTAATATTTGAGTTTGTTTCTATCTCAGCGTGTCTGATGAAGCTGCAATGGCACATTTAACTCCAGGGCCAAAGCATAGGAAGTGGGTTTTATGGGAGAAGAGGCCCCCTGAAGGAGATCTGTCCATCTGAACTCAGTTCAGGTGGCTCGAAGTTCAGTGACTGTGAAGGCCAGCTCTCAGCTGTATTCTGCTGGGGTAGGTAGACAGATGTGCTTTGTTGGGCCTTGCAGTGTGGACTCCGGGGGTGCCAAATGCTAGAGTTCCACTTGGAACCATGCCCATAAGCAGGGGCATGGATGGCTGCTGGGGATGTGCCTTGCTGTGAAGCTGGCCTGGGAAGATGTTCTGTTATCTGTAGTGTTTGAACAGCACCTCTTTGGAATAGGACTCTGGGTAGGTCACTTCCTCATCCCTTAGGGAAGTATTCCTGGCTGTCTCGTGACCCTGTTAGTTTTGCACAATTCTTCTTTGTACTGATTCAGCTGTTCTAACTGCAGCCTAGTGAGAGAAACTATTTGGGGATGTGCCTAATGCATTTTTTTCTCTTCCAGCCTTGGGAGCTGCATATGGAACAGCAAAGAGTGGCACCGGTATTGCAGCCATGTCTGTCATGAGGCCTGAGCTGATCATGAAGTCCATCATCCCTGTGGTCATGGCGGGTATTATAGCAATCTATGGCCTCGTAGTGGCAGTGCTCATTGCCAATGCCCTCTCACCTGAGATCACGCTATTCAAGTAAGTTGCTGCATCTGGTGGTTCTGTTTCAGACTGTCCTGTCTCTGTTTGATGCTCTGTGTGTGGGTGGTTTTGGCTCAAGGCCCCTGGAAGGGCTGGCAGTGCTAAATGCTCCTGGGCTAGGCTTAGGAGCACGGGCTGGATTCCAGCTGCCCGGTGGAGCTGCCTGCTCAGTTGGCTGTACTGGCTGCCACAGATCAATTGGGCATCCCAGTGCTCATGTGATGGGGCTGTGCTTGAAAGAAGCTGTGTACAGACAGCACTGGGATAGGAGGCAAAGCCTGTGTCATGGTGCCAGACTCTAGACCTGGATGCACAGGTGTTTCCAGTGCTGTCTAAATAGTTCTGCTGTTGCCTGGGAGATGCAAGTGAATAATTAATATTCCTTTTGCTTTATGTGCTGGTAAATAAATCCTTGAGCTATACATTGGGCCTCTATAGCAGCTACAGTCTGAAACTTAATCTGCTCGTGGCTTCTGAGAACAGCTGGATCTGGTGTGATTGAGCCCTCTTGGAAAAAACCAGTGCTGCTGAAGTGTGACAGGTATCTGTGTTGCTGTCCAGGCTGTACCTATGAGCAGTGTGCTTGGCCTAACAAGACACAGTCTGAAACAGCAGATACAAATGGTCCTTTGCAATTGCCAGGTGGGCAGACACTGATAGGGACTGCTCCTCAGAGCTGCTCTCCTGCTTGGAAAACCAGACCATTCCTGCCCAGTGCAAGACACCTGGCTGTGCTGTGGCTGTATTAAAGGTTGGAGATGAGCAGCTACTAACAGGCTACACAGCATTGTGGGACATTGCTGCAAGTGCTAGTAAGTGCTGCTCTGACAGCACGCTGAGCCTGCAGCTGGCTGAAGTAGCTGCAGACAAGCTGGTGGCCGTATGAACTCCAGGCCCAGTAACTCAGTTTGGTGTATGAGCCACACATGGATATCAGGTGAAGATCCTCCACCGCTGCCTGTTTCTTTAAGTATCAGAGTTGGGAGTGCGAGTAAGCATCTGCTTTGAGACACACTTGGCTTGTTGAAAGAGTTAGGGGCTTAAGGCTGGGTATCCTGTTCCTTGCCACTGAAACTCTTCCATCTCTGTCCCACAGGAGCTTCCTTCAGCTGGGTGCTGGCTTGAGCGTGGGTCTCAGCGGTCTGGCTGCTGGCTTTGCCATCGGCATCGTGGGCGATGCAGGTGTCCGGGGCACAGCACAGCAGCCCAGGTTATTTGTGGGGATGATCCTCATTTTGATCTTCGCTGAAGTCTTGGGTCTCTATGGCCTCATTGTTGCCCTTATCCTCTCCACGAAGTAAATGTTGCAGTATGATGTAAAGAGATGTAACAAATCTACGTTTAACAAAAAAAAAGCTCCAGAATGAAAATGGTTTCTCCAATGTGTACAGTTGTCCCAATTTGGTAGTTGATCTCTTGTAAATGCGCAATATATGTTAGTGACTCGTCTGTCCTGTGTGTACTTCAATATTAACTTGGATGGGCTGCTCCAAGCCTGCTGCATGGCTTGGGGTGGCCTGTGTGCAATTTTCCACCCATTGCTGTTAGTATTTTATGTATAAATATGAACTAGAAATGTAATTTTTTCTCTTCACTGGATGTTTATTTATAAAAGACTTGACATGTTCATACATCTATGGAGCAAGGATTTTCAATTTCCCATGCTATATATATTAATCTTATATATAGGTAGATTACACTGTGGGGTCAATTGTAAGTGCAGAGAATTCCTTGGATGTAATTTTGATTCTAAAGATTGCTGTAGTGTCCTGGTATTGGAGTATGAGAATTTTGTGTTTTATTACAGCAATTGTCCGAAACACTCCTGTGTTTCAGTAGTAACCGCGTATGCTCCGGCATCAGTCGTGCACCCAGTGTTGGGTTACAAACTTCTACCATGTTTCCAAATAAAACTTCCTCACTACATTGCTGTAATGAGTCCCTGGCTCTGATTTCCAGCTGTTGCTGCTCATTGGGAAGAGGGCGCAGTCCCTCGGGGGAGGCAGGTTCCTGGAGTGACTGGGCAGCAAGCAGGAGTGATGCTGCCAGCTCTGCCACAACTTACCATTTCTCCTGGGCCGTGGCAGTGTGGTTCCCAGCTGCTGCCATGGGCTGTATTCATGGTAAGCAGGGATGCAGGGCTGTGCTCACCCTGATCAGCACATCTGGCTCAGTGTGATGCTCTGTAACCAAGGGTCAGTGAGTGGGGGTGCAGGCTGCAGCATGTGACTGGGAGAGGAGCTGCCTTGAGGAGAGGAAACAAGCAGCGTCTCCTCATGCTGGCCCTGCAGAAGCTAAGCTGCTTGGAAGCTGTACTGTGAACAGTAATTGCCTCTGAAGTACCTCAACAATAGTCTCATCAACAAAATGGCTTCAGTCAAGAACTTGTATTTTTATCTTTTAAATCAGGGCCATTTGAGCTGGGAGATTCTGATGTTGCAGCTACTGAGTGTGGGAACAGCCTCCTCTGTCCTGAGGATTTGAGTACTGCCAAGCTTATATGGGAAATGTGTTGGACCCTTTCAGTGGTAAAGCTTGGTCCCAGTTAGCACTGGGAAGTCTGTAGCTTGGAGAACAGGTCAAGCTTTGCCTTGTTCAAGCAAAAATGTTACTATGCAGACAGCTGATGCTAGCAGTGCCTTTGGCATCAAACTAAACTGATGCATGGGGAGGGATATGTCACCTGGTTGGGAATGAAAATATGTATGTATGTTTCACCAAGGTACCTGTCCAGTGAGTGGTGCAAGTACCATTAAGAGCTGTGGCCAGAACATAAGGAATTCACTGAAGCTGTTTGGAGCTTCTACCCTGGCAAGGGTGTTGCCCAGGCCTGGTGCCACTGTGCACCTTCTGGGCTAGCAGGAGACTGTAGCTGTGAGCCAGTTTTAACAATAATCATTAACAAATTAATTGGCTTATTTTTTGCTCTTTGCTAAAACACTGATCTCTCTGCAGTCACCTCGCAGCAGGCTGGCTTTGGGCCAGGCTGGGCTGGTTTTGATTGGGAAGGGCTTTGCCTCATGGCAGCGTGAGCAGAGATGGTGGTGGGGCTGTACAGAGGCATAAGCTAACTGAAGGAAAATCCTGGGTGCCTGCTGAAGCAGTGCCCGGGGGAAGGGGAAATTCCTGATCAGAGTGGTGTTGGTCATTCTTTTTATCAGCAAAAGTACTAGACTAAACCTCTGAATTAGGCTTTCCCCGGGGATCATAAAGGTTTACGGAATCTGTAGGTTCATTGTGTCTCACCGACTGCAGAGGGGGCCTTCCTGGTACAGTGTGACAGCTTGCAGCTGGGGGGTGAATCCCGAACCCAGGCTCTGGAGAGGATGTTGCATCCAGCTTGCAGTTCTGGTGAGAGGAATTGCATTTGGCAATTCAAGTTGTGTGGCAGGATAGGAGAGGGTCTTGGTTGGGGCTGCAACTATGCTTAACATCGGTTTTACCGTCTATAAGGGGACCCTGCTGCCAGTCTTTTTGCCAATTGACAAGAACGTGAGCACAATTGCATTTAAGAGAGCAGCTAAATGCTCTCATCTCCAAGGGCAGTAAGTGGTTGAAAGGTCCCACATTCCAATCACTGCTAAGGTCCCTTATTAGGTTGGTGACATCGTGCAGAGGCAGGGAAAATCCCTTCAATGGCATTTTGCTTCATGCCTTGGAACATGAAGCCTCTGTCATTAGTACATAAACCCATGCAAGAAGAACAGAGCTGGGGTGAGCATGGATTGGGGGAGGATCACTTTGTGCCAAGTGCCTGCAAATACACCCAGAGTCAAATTAACAGTCTGCACATGCTGCCTCGGCCATGACAGTGATGCTCTGAATCCTCTGTGATGACTCCCGGGTGAAAACTCGCATTTCAAGTCCTTCACTGGTACTATTGCATCAGCACATTTCTCAAGTGATTCAGGGCATTAAGAAAATGAGGAACCTTTGGGGTTTTTGAAATTCCTTCACTGCCGGGAGTGTGGCAGCTCAGAGGGCAGTCCCAGCTGGCAGGGCTTGACTCGGTGGTTGGTTTGGAAGAGGGGAAGGGGGTGGCTGTGCCGGCACAGCCATGGTGCTTGGTGCTCCATGCGTGGCTGGGAGCGCTGCAGTGAGTCAGCCCTGCAGAGAGGAGAGGAGCGGGGCCTCTGCAGCAGCAGCAGCACAGGGACAGGGCCATCAGCAGTCCGTGCAGGCTCGGAGAGGTTCAGGACCCGCTGCCAGCACAGACAATGCCTCCACAGAGCCTGCTGACCTTGTTCTTTGTTAACCCGTTCACACTGGTTTTTGTTTGGTTTTTTCTAAAGGCTGCAATTTTTTTTCACTGCTGTTGGAGAAGCATTTTTAAGTACCAGGATTTTATCTGTGGTTGCTCAGGGATTGGCTTTCCTAGGGAGATATGGCTTACAGAGAAGCATAGTAACCCAGAAAAGTAAATAAGCTTTGGGGAAACAAAAACCTTGTTATGAGACACTGATCCAGAAACCAAGTTGCTGTTTTCAATTACAGAGTAACAGCAGAACTAATGACTACAGCTCTCAGTAAACCTTGTTTGCTTCCTAGGCTGGCCACAGGGATACTACTGTTTCCAGCCAGCTGTACTGTCCAAACCGTCACTGTGCTCAGGTGAGAGTTACTTGTCTCTGACACACAGGACTTACCACCTCTGGCCTTAGTTTTACAGCTATTAACCATCTTTTTCTCTTGATGTAATTAAATCAAACCCAGAGCAAGTTTTCCCAATGCCACTTGCCCTGGAGTGGGAGTTTTCTGTTTCAGGGTCAAAGGATTGTGTCCCAAAATGCTTCTCCATTTTTGTTCCTGTTAAAGCTAATAAATGCTGTTATTTTTTCTGCAAGACACACTTCAGTGAGCTCCTGAGAGCCACAGCTTTGCGACTCATATCACTGGGTTTCTGCCAAGCTGGTTCTTGTGTCACAACACAAAAGCACACAGGGAAAAATCCTGCCCTGACCTTACAGTGTTTAAGGGCTGAGGCTTTCGGGGCCCACACTGTACCCACAAGGTACCTACAGACCCCTGACAGCTCTCTCTGACCTGAAAGAGCACAAGTTGGGTGGGATGCAGCTCCTGGAGAACTGGTGGCTCGTCTTTGCCATTTTCCTTTTGCTGATGGGACAGGCTGCCCTCACAGGATCAGGTCTGGCTCTTTGGGACTCATCAAGGGGATACCAGGGATAAATTCTGGACCCTTTTCTGGCATTTTGAACTGCCCTGTCCGTGCTGTTACACCTGTGCTTTCCTCATTTGCCTTTGGCAGAGGGAAAAAGGGTGACTTAAGTGGCAGAGAGTGAATTCAGCCACCCTCTCCTAATGGCTCTCTGCATGAGGTAGGCTGAGGACAAATCTTGGGAAATCATGTATATTCCCAAGACTGGCAGCATGTTCTAAGCAGCCTCCATGACTCCTGTGTGCCTTGGGACAATTCCTTAGACATCTTTGTGAATGCCTGTGAAAATCAGAAGACAAAGCTATATTTCAACAGCCCTCCTTCATGCAGTAGCAGTGCCAGCCCCAGCCCTGCTCCCACAGCTGCTCCATGTGCTCCCCAGCTCCTCCCAAGTGCGCAGGTACAACTGCTCTTGCTGCCAGGCAGTGAACCTAATTTGGGAATTGAGCCAGGTTAAAAATAACTCAACCTGAAGAAAAAAAAAACACGTTTGCTAAAGAAAGTGCAAGTGAAACTGCAGCCTGTGATTCCCTCTGCCTGTTACTGGGGCAGTGGAGAGAAAGAATATGGAATTATTATTAGAGGAGTGTGCAGTATTGGTGCTGCAAGACAGGGTTAATTTAATGCTGAGAAATAAAAGGAGAACATCCACAGGGGTAAGGCTTTAGCAGTACATGCCATAGGTTGGGCTGGATGACATACCTACAGCCTCGAGGAGCAGATTCCCATCGCTTGGCACAGGCTATTCTGTTCTCCCAGCAGTGCAGATGGGAGGTCTCAGCGCTCTGATCCAGGCTTGGGACTGGCAGCCTGAAGAAGCCTTGGATCTGTGTGGCTGGAGGGTTCTCAGGTGAAGCTCTGTCACTGCTCCAGGTGGGCCCGAGGCAGGTATTTATGGTGGGTGTTCCTGTCTGTGCAGTCAGTATTTGCCTTTACCTCGGCATCTCTTCCACTGCCAGCTAAAGTTACTGTCACAGCCCTGTCAGCTTGTGTGTTCCTGGGGAAGGACCTGTTTTGGCCACAGGCAGTTTGGGTGCCATACATGCCTTCTGACGTCCAAATTCGATTTAGCAGCTCAGATGGGTCCTTTCTTCTTCACAGACAAATAAGCAGGGCTGAGACCTGTTTTTAGGATTCATTTTCTCAACTTCTAATTTTGGGGTCTCCTCAGCTCTACTTCTATGAAGCTAAAAATCATTCCCAGCAATACAGTTCTGAGTGTCCAAGATCTGCATAATTTCATGAGGAAAACCTTACAGCTCACCCAGTTCCACCTCCTGCCATGGGCAGGGACATCTTACACTATCCCAGGCTGCTCCAAGCCTCGTCCAGCCTGGCCTTGGACACTTCCAGGGATCCAGGGGCAGCCACAGCTTCTCTGGGCACCCTGTGCCAGGGCCTCCCCACCCTCCCAGGGAACAATTCCTTCCCAATATCCCATCCATCCCTGCCCTCTGGCAGTGGGAAGCCATTCCCTGTGTCCTGTCCCTCCATCCCTTGTCCACAGTCCCTCTGCAGCTCTCCTGCAGCCACTTTAGGCCCTGCAAGGGGCTCTGAGGTCTCCCTGGAGCCTTCTCCTCTCCAGGTGAACACCCCCAGCTCTCCCAGCCTGGCTCCAGAGCAGAGGGGCTTGGGGCATCTCTCTGGCCTGAAACCATTCTTAGCCTCAAATTCCCAAAACAGTGCTGCACATAGTTTTCCCAGCCTCAACCAGCATCATTCTTACCTCTCCCTTTCAGGCCCCTTTCCCAGCATCCTGCTGACAATAGGAGCAGCTTGTAGTGTGGACAAGCACTGACATCGTGGAATGATAAGCATGGCACAAAACCTAATTAAAATCCAATGCCAGGACAGACAGGGATGTTACATTCATGCACAATTATATTCCCCATCATTTATCTTTCCTGGGAGAGATTCATCAGCAGTGCCGGAGCACACATCAGCTGGGTGGAAGCACGTCTCGTCAGCTTCCCTCGGGTACACGGGGGGCAGTGGGCCCAGGGTGTCACAATGGGGGTCCTGGGATGGAGGTGTCAGGATGGGGATCTCAGGATGGGGTTTCTTGATGGGGTCTCAGGGTGCCGGTTCAGGATGCGGTCTCACCGGGAGGGTTTCCGCCGCCGACCTTCTCAAGATGGCGGCGCCCTTCTCGTGATGGCGGCTCCTCCGTGCTGGTCACGTGCCGCAGGGCGGGCGGGGAATCCCGGCACGTGCTGAGCGAGCTCACGTGACCGGGAGCAGGCGGTGCTGGGGGCGAGGCCACGCCCAGGCCCCGCCCCGGGCCGCGGCCCCGCCCCCCGGCCCCGGTGCCCCCGGAGTGGGGACACCGCCCCGGGCCCGGCGCTCATCGGGCACCGCGGGGCTTGTTCCTCCCAGCGTCGGCTCAGAGAGCCGGGCAGGGGAGGGAGCTCACCCTCCGCCTGCTCCCGGGGCGGTGCTCCGGTGCCTCCGCCCCTCACCGGCAGCCCAGTCCCACGGCAGCCGTTCGCACCAGAGCCGCGGCCTGGCCCTGCTCCGGCACGCCCGGTTCCCGCCCCCTGCGCCGGACACCGGGGGGGCTCGCGGTTCCCGCCGGCTCCCGCTGCCCCGCGATGCCGTCCAACAAATCCGTCTCGGACGCGCCCATCGTCCAGTTCACCAACTGCCGCATCCTGAGGGACCACCAGCTCCAGAGGTGAGGCGGGCGGTACCGGAGTGGCTGGGCGTACCGGGGCTGCTGGGGGTACCGTGATGTCCGGAGGTACCGGGGCTGTCCAGGGGTGTCGTGGTGTCCGTGGGTACCGGGGCTGCTGGGGTTACTGAGGCTGCGGGGGCACCAGGGGTGCGGGGGCTCCCGGACGGGCTGCCTACCTGACCTGGCACCTGCAGTGCCCGAGGGACGGTCGCCAGTTCCCCCTATGCATCAGCTGTCGGCCCTCGTCCCTCCGCGCTCCCATGTCTTATGTCCCCTCTGACAGCTTTTGGAAGGAGATGGGGCGGGTGTGGTGTACGGTCCCTCTTGTTTTGCCGCTTCTGCCAGCTCCCTGTCCCTTTGGCCATCACCACCACTTTTGAGGGGCAGCACGTGAAAATCCCATTCCCGTGAGTTTTGTAGAGCCCGAGCCAGGCAGAGGGGGCTGCCCGCTGTGTCCCAGCTGCAAGAGCAGCTGTGCTCTGGCAGACATCGCAGAGCCCGTGGCAGGAGGTGCCGGTGGGATACACTCTGCCTAGGATCACTGTCTCTGGGGCACAGCCACCTGCTCCACGTGCTGCAGATGGCACCAGAGCTTGGTGTGTGTGATTTTCCCTCCAGGGAGGACCTGTGGGTGCGAGAGGGGAAGATCCTCAATCCAGAGAAACTCTTCTTTGACGAGAAGGGCTCTGCTGATGTCCAGGTGGACTGCAAGGACAGCATCATCGCCCCAGGCTTCATCGATGTCCAGATCAATGGTACAGTGAAGCTACATGCACTCACGGACTGGGGGCGTCCCGGGTTTGTCCATCCCTGACCCCCAGCCCCACTGCAGGTGTCCTGCCCATGGCCACGTTTCAGCTGCTCAAGGGAGGTGTGAGTCACCCAGCTAATGACAAAGAGCAATTTTGCCTGTGGTTGCTGCTGTCGTGTAAGTGATCCCCTTTGGCCAGGTGAGGGTTCCCTCTGAACTAATTTTTATCTATATTTTATCCTGCCCCTGCACTGGCAGGATGCCTGCCCTACCCTTTCCAGGATGTGGGAGGAGAGGGCAAGACCTCCCAAAGGAACAAACATTAACTGCAATAGCTCTCTTCAGAAGGAAAGAGGGGCTTGTTCTATGGTAGTTGAAGTTGGAAGTCAGATCCCTTTTCAGCTGGGAATCCTTACATTTTGCCCTGCATCAAAATAAAAAGGTTGTGCTTGCAAAACGCTGGGGCACTGTGGGGAAGAGCATTTCAGGGGGGCAGCGATGGTGAGATTTGTACTTATGGAACCTTGGAATGTAGGACAGAAGTGGTGGTGGAGCCCTCTGCGTCAGAGCCCTACAAATGGAACATCTCCCTCCAGTCACACAAAATCTTTCTTCGGTGTTTCTGGGTGGGACACATCCACTGGGGAAGCTGTAGTTTCACCTCTGTTTTGTTTGTGGTGCAGGAGGCTTCGGGGTGGACTTCTCTCTGGCTACAGATGACTTCAAATCAGGTATTGACCTGGTCAGTCAGAAAATCCTCTCCCATGGAGTGACCTCTTTCTGTCCCACCCTGGTGACCTCTCCTCCATCCGTGTACCACCAGGTAAGGGGCCTTCTCCCCTCCCATCTGCAGGGTGATCAGGGACTGAGGTTGGTATCAGGAGGTGGATGTGCCAAGACTGGGATAGCTGCCAGGGCAGAAAAGCTGTGGGCATGAGGAGCTGGACTCTACCCTGGGTTTCTTGCCCTCAGCCTTTAGAATGCTGAGACAGCCATGTCTCCCAGGTGAGCTCTGCACACCAAGGCTTGGAGACAGCTTTTCTTTTGTGGGCTGTGATGGTCCCAAGTGGTCCAGCTACAAATCTCCCTGCGGATCTGACGTTTGAGTCTGATTTGGCAGGCTGGGGGGCTGTGTCTGGAGTGCCATGTCTGACAAAGCCCTTTCTCTAGGTTCTCCCTCAGATCACTGTAAGAAACGGTGGAGCCCATGGAGCAGGAATCCTGGGTAAGTGGATTCGTCCCTCTGTGGTGCTGCTCTAGATGGGCAATTATCTTGTTCACGGTTGAGGTGAAAGAAGTTACAGAGCACAAATAGGGGCTGGAGCTCTCGGTGGGAGGGATGCACAGGTGGGCACAGACCTACCTTGTCCCTCAGGCTGTGCGTGACCTTTGCTGTGTTCTCTGTCATCATACACACACTGCTCCAGCCCCTTTGGGCCCCCTGGAGCAATGGCAGTGGGGTGGCTTGGCTTGGCCAGTGGCCAGCACTGCATCTCTCCCTGTGTTGAGCTCACAATTACCTGAGCCATGTGTTTTGCTGCAGAAAAATGGCAAGAGTGCAACTGGAGCAGAGTAGACAGAGCAGGTTTCTTGGTCCTTGGTAGGGGGAGGAAGGCTCATGGTTCTTTGTTCCTGTTTGGACAGGAGCCCACCTGGAAGGGCCGTTCATCAGCAAGGAGAAGAAGGGTGCTCACCCGGAGCACTGCCTCCGCACCTTTGAGGCAGGTGCCTTCCAGGACCTGCTTGCCACCTACGGCTCCCTGGACTGTGTCCAGATAGTGACCCTGGCCCCTGAGATGAGGAGGAGCAGTGAGGTGATCCAGGAGCTCACCAAGCGGGGCATCTGTGTCTCCCTGGGTAAGGGCAGGGGCACCCAGGGCTTAGGGGGGCTGCAGCAGCCCCTCCTTTGGGGCTGTGGCATCTCTAACAGTGTCTCGGTGCAGCTGGACAGGGTGGGATTCTCTTTAGCCTGGCCGGTATGGAGATGACAGACCTATCACAAAGGGGGACCTCACTTGATGCTGTCAATCTGTCATGGCAAGGGCCAAAGTTTGTATCGACTGAGGAGCCCCTGCAGTAAACACAAGGTGCTGTTCTTCTAACACAGGGAAGAGTAGCAGTCTTACTTGGAGGTTTGATGATGTGGAAGGGTTCAAACTCTGAAGTTCCACTGCTTCAGGCCTTATGCGACAGGTGAAATCATTTTCCAAAGGTTACTGTTGGTTTGGTAACTCTGTTTTTCAACCACAAGTGCTGTAGGAACCTCTCCCTCCAACATCGGGCTGGCCTGTGACTTTTTCTTTTCCTTTGCTTCACAAACTCTTCTTTGTCTCAGATCATTGAAGAAGTCTTTTTTTTTAAGGGGGTGGCGGGGGGAAGTTATTCAGGGTGAAATTAAACCTCAGGTGAGAAGGGCATTCGTAGAGCAGACTATCTCTTCTCCCACAGCCACATAAAGAACTCCAGAAAGGCAAAGTTAGCCCACAGAGCTGCTGTCCTGTTGGGGAAATAGAATTTTCTTTCTGGATAGTGTAATTCCCATATTCTTTCCTGGCAAAGTCCCCACTGTTGTGAGGGTATCCCCTGATACCTCTCTACAAAACTTTTAAGTATCTGAGGCCAGCAGAAAGGCATGTCATTGGACCTGAAACCCAGCCTGAAGGTAACATGCTGTGAGCAAGGCAGCATTTGTGACAGCTGTGATGTGAACACTGAAGGAGGTCAGGTGAAACACCCACCTCCAGAGTCCCCCCAGGTCATAGCCAGACACATCTGTGTTGAGGCTGCACCTCAGACCTCAGGCCAGGGTGGGCCTTAGAGCATAATCCAGTGATGGAGTGTCTTTACTCCTGTAAGGCAATCAGTGGAGAGATGGCAGAGGAATCAGGTGTTGGTCTGTGTTCCCAGGTCACTCAGTGGCTAATCTGTCCCAGGCCGAGGAGGCTGTGCAGCACGGAGCAACCTTCATCACTCACCTCTTCAATGCCATGCTGCCGGTGAGTCCCCAGAGGCACCTGCCCTGCTCCAGGGCTGCTTTTGGGCTTTCTGTCCTGCTCCCCATGGGTCTGTGTCCTCCCCAGCTGGTTTCATACTCTGCTTTGCAATGAGGTTTTGGCACTGAACCTCTGGCTTCACATTCCTACTGCTGGATCTGAAGGAGAGTCAAGGCTGTAGCAGACTCTTGAAATTCATCCCTGAGAAGGACTAGGAACTGTTGGTGGGTGAGAGCTGGACATGCCCTGGCTATGTGCACCCAGACCTCCTCCTGTGTGTGGGCAGCAGGGGAGGGGGGGATTCTGCCCCCTCAGGTGAGACCACACCTGCAGAGCTGCCTCCAGCCCTAGGGCCAACAGCAGAAGGATGTGGAGCTGCTGTAGTAAGTCCAGAGGAGGCCATGGAGATGCCCCAAGGGCTGGAGCCCCTCTGCTCTGGAGCCAGGCTGGGAGAGCTGGGGGTGCTCAGCTGGAGAGGAGAAGGCTCCAGGGAGACCTCAGAGCCCCTTCCAGGGCCCAAAGGGGCTCCAGGAGAGCTGGAGAAGGGCTTTGGACAAGGGCCTGAAGTGGCAGGACATTTTTCGTTGTCTTCCCACTGCCAGAGGGCAGGGATAGATGAAATATTGGGAAGGAATTGTTCCATGTGCGGGTGGGGAGGCCCAGGCACAGGGTGCCCAGAGAAGCTATGGCTGCCCCATCCCTGGAAGCACTCGAGGTCAGGTTGGATGTGGCTTGGAGCACCCTGGGAGAGTGGAAGGTGTCCCTGCCCATGGCAGGGGTTGGAACAAGATAAGCTTTATGGTCCCTTCCAACTCAAACCATCCTGTGATTCCGTAATTCAAGGCAATGCCCAGGTTTGCCTGGTAAAGCTGCCAGGCACTGTGTGATAGAGATGACAGCTGCAGCCTCTGAGGGGAAGAGTCTCAGCCAGTGCGTCCTGGTGATCCTCCACAGCTTGTCCCCTCTCTCCCCTTGAGCAGTTCCACCACCGTGACCCTGGCATTGTGGGGCTGCTGACAAGTGACAAGATTCCTGCTGGGCGGAGGGTCTTCTATGGCATGATTTCTGATGGCATCCACACCAACCCCGCTGCCCTGCGCATTGCCCACCGAGCCCACCCCAAAGGTGAGCCATGGCAGTCCCCACAGTGCCACCAGCCACTCTGAGCACTGCGCCATCTCCCACAAGACATTCGTGCTGCCATTGCTGCCTGAAGGTCACAGCCACATGTGCTGATCCCTCAGTCTTCTTGCTTTGGTGGGATGTGGCTGGAGACACATGGTTCCTCTCCAGAAGGGTCAACAGGGCACAGTGCTTGGAGCTGCAGCAAAATCAGCTGCAAAGTTGACAGGGCCCCTTTCCTTGTGTTCCACAGGCCTGGTGCTGGTGACAGATGCAATTGCTGGCATGGGGCTGGCACCGGGTCGGCACACGCTGGGTCAGCAGGTGGTGGAGATCGATGGGCTGAACACCTACATCGCAGGTAAGTGCTGTCCCTCTTGCTGAAGAGCTGGGGACAGTGCTGCCACTGGCACCATTCCTGAGGAGCTGAGCACACCCTGCTGTCCCTGGGAGTGTGTGGCAGCGTTTGTACCACCCTCTTGGGTTTTGATGCCTGAAGGATCTGCAGTGACTTGGCCTTGGGGAGAATGAAGCTCCTGGTAAAGCGGAGAAGTGTGCCACCCTCATGGCAGAATCTGTCCAGTTGTAGCTGTCTGCAACACCGTTGAAAGCCTCATTGCCCATTGTCAAGGGTGCCAGAGGTTCAGGGGGTCAAGTAAGGACAGAGAAATCTTAAGAGATATTTATTATCCCTTTTCTTTATTATAACACTACCACTTCTTGCTAGCTAAATTCCGTAAGTTTCAAATTCCCAAGTAGGTGAAGACTGGGAAGGTATTTCAGAGAAGGATCATTCCTTTCTCCATTCCCTTCCTCTGGCAGCAGATGCCTGCATTGTGAGCTGGTTTCACCCAGTCCAGGTGGTGTGATGGTGGAGCTGGGGGTAACACCCAGGTTCCTGTGCTCCAGCAGGAAGTGGCTGCAGGCCCTTCAGCTTGCTCCTCCTGCCACCCAGGATTTCTGCACTTCTGGTCCAATTATGCTTCTTGCTGTGAGCTGTGGGCACTGCTCAGTGCCATCCTGTTTTTCTCCCAGGCACAAAGACCCTCAGTGGCAGCGTGGCGACCATGGACACGTGTGTGCGACACTTCCAAGAAGCCACAGGTAAGAAAGCCTTGTCCACAAGCTGCTGCTCCTTATGCTGACATGGGAGGAGGTCTTGCTTTTGCCACCTGTGTCCATTCCACTGGGAACGTTCCCCCTCACCTGAGACATGACAAGGGCTGGGATCAGTGCCCTCAGATGAGCCGCTTTTTGAGGGGAAGTTTCATTTTAACCCACAGAACTAATGAGAGGTGAAATCTCCTGCTTCTTCCTCACAAAAGTGAATGATTTTCCCTTCTCCATACCCTAAGTGTCCAGTTTTCCTATGCCTGCTCTCTCCTGTAGGGATCTTTCCCTTCCCAGCTCCAGCTGGCTGTGCTGAGGGTGTTCCAGCTTGGGTCTGTCAACTGCCTGGTTGACAGTTGCCTTGTCCAGGGGAATTTGGGCTGCTCTGGCATTGCGGCTGGGGCTGCCCTAACGTCTCCCCAATTCTCTGTCCAAGGGTGCTCAGTAGAGACCGCGTTGGAGGCGGCGTCTCTGCATCCCGCTCAGCTCCTGGGGATTGAACACAAAAAGGGGACACTGCATTATGACTCCGATGCAGGTACTGGTATGGGCACAGCACGTCCTGGTATGGAGACAATGGTGTCAGGGCTCATGAGTGCTGGAGCAAAGCAGGGGCTGCTGTAAGCACATGCTCATCCCCTGTTTCAGTGGGAGCTGCAGGGAGACATGCTACACCTGGGATTTGCTCTGGGCTTTTGCTCCAGTGTTGGATGCTGGTGTGTTTCAGAAACCCTTTGGAGTGCCCCCCACATCTCAGCCGAGCAGAAAGCAGGGCTGTCATTGCCAGGATTGCACTGCAGTGCCATCCTGGAGTGGGGAGAAGCCCTTCAGCTCAGCTCTCCCAGCCAGCCCCAGCAGCTCCCTTCTGACAGCTGCTTTCTTTCTCTCTTGTCCAACACAGATTTCCTAATGCTGAATGACAATCTGTATGTGCAAGCCACGTACATTGCCGGCGAGGAAGTCTGGCGACAGGACGCGTCAGGCATGTGACGCTGGGCTGTCCCAGTGCCCTCCAAGACTCCCTGGCACTGTGGTTAGCAGCTCTGGCAACCACCCCACTTCTCTCTTTTGGTTTTTTTTTTTCCCCAATTCCTTCCTGCAACTCCCTCAAAGGAGCCTCATACCAAAGAGCTGCATTTTCCAGCTTCCAGTTACAGCCATGCCTGCCATAAATTTGTTGGTGCTCAGTTGGTGGCATGGGGAGAGAAGGCAGCTCTCTCTGGCAAGGAATGCCAGTCTTGGAATGACCTACGGGACTGCACAGCTGTCCTGCCCCCAGACAGGTGCTCCTGTTCCCATCTGACAGCAGTGAGGAACTGTCCCAGCCTTTGCACAGTTTATACAGCACACACTAACCTGCTCTGCGCCCAAGGCAGGCTCAAGCCATTCCCATTCCTCTGCCTGCTGTTTGCTTCGCTCCTGGGCAGCCATGACTTGTTAGACATCAGCTTCCACCAGCTCAGCTCACAGCTCTTCCCGTGACAAGGTTTGTGGTGTGTCAGCAGAAGCTGAGGATCACGTTTGGATCTCCCGACAGCCCTTCTGTTGTGTGTCCTCAGCGCAAGGCTGCCACAGCTCGCGGCCCGGTGCCATTGTGGGGCTGAATCCTCAGGGCAGAGATCAAACCCAGGAATACCAAGGCATTGCTGGTCCTTTGTGCCTTTTCCCTGCATGGCCATTGAGTCCACAGAGCTGGAGACATGGACGGCATCCTGCCACAGAAAACAACGTTCCTTTCACTCCTTGCTCTGTCTGGATGGGTTCTGCAGGCCCTGTGCCAGCCATACCGAGAAGAGCCTTTGCATCACCTGATGGGTTTGTGCATTCCTCACGCCACGGATGGAGAGCTTGTGCTTTAGGGGATGCATCCAGACTGGTGGTGACAGGCTCGTGAGCCCTCAGTGCAGCTCAGTCACTGAGGGAGAGGAAAATTGCGGTGGGATTCTGGTCTGTCAAGACAGATACAATAGCTCGTTATTTTGTGCTCATTATCTTCTCCAATACTTGACTGTCAGCTTTTTTCCTGACACTTGGACTCTTGAATGCGAGGACTGATGCTGATTTCAACCCTACTCGACCACTCAGAATAAGCCTCGAGATAAATCTCAAGACAACCTTGGATAAGGCTCAAACCACTGAGGTGGTTTTTGTAATGAGGGGAGGGCTTAGACAATGGCTATGTCTCAGCAAGGGTGGAGATTGTAAGGCAGACAGAAGTCTGGCTAGAACTGACAGAAGTGTGCCGATTTTTCCAGTACCATGTTATAATCTTTAGCAGCAACATTTGGAAGTGCTTTCCCAGCACTTTAGAGCCCTTCTGGAATCACTGTCAGCCTTGGAGAATTTCTAACATCAGCTGCCAATGTCAAGAGACATAATAACCTCCACGGTTTGAAGCATTTGAGAGACACCAAACCCCCGTGCTGTGCTGCTGCAGTACTGACCTCATGGGGATCTTCTGGATGTTGTTGGAAACAATCCAAGGGGGAAAAAATGCCTATGAAACAAGGTGTCTAACTTTTTATTTACAAAATTAAATAATCAAAAGGAAATCTAATATAGAAATGGGATTAGACAGTACCTGTAGGTGTGTATTAACCTTCTTTGCCTGCCCGTGGCGGTGCGTGCTGGCGTGGCCTGTGTCAGGCTGGCCGAGTCCAACCCAGGCAGGCACGCGAGGGGCCAGGGCTGCTCCTGCGGGCATTTGGCCCAGGGGAGGCGGCACCGCCGGACCCCCGCGGGCCGGCCCGTCATGGACACACGTGTGCCCGACAGGTCCCTGTGGGGCTCAGGGGAGCAGGAGGGACGCTCGGGGGTCACAAATGCGCTGCCAAGGTGGGCGCTTGGGGCTCGGCCCCGCCGGGCCCGGGCCTTCGCGGGCGGAACGGGAGCGCGGGGCGCGGCCGCGGCCGGAGCGCTGAGGGCGGTGCACAGCGAGCCG
>VZRS01007410.1:0-61696 GCA_013398055.1 Ifrita kowaldi
AAGGTTTGGGAAGGGCTGGCTTTAGTGGGGATTATATGGGGAGGGGCTGATTTGGGTGGGTGTGGTTTGGGTGGGGATGATTGGGGAAGGATGATTAACTCTCCATACTGCCAGGGGTGGCCTCCACACCTGCATTTTTGGTAGCCATTAATTCAGTATTACCTGGAATTGTTAAAATTCTTTCCAGGGATATGAATGAAAACGAGCCATGGAACAACAGCAGATTTATTCCAGGGAAACATTTCAGCAACCACTCTGTTGCTGTTGAGGTACCAATGATTGGAATTTTTTTCCCACAATTCACAAGTCTTTTCTAATTAATCCAAATTCTGCCTTTCTACTCCATGAGAAATGTAAAAAAAACTCCAGAGAAAGGAATTCTCTGAAATCCCCCTTTGTGGAGAGGGTTTGCATGGCATTCCAAAGCTTCTCATGTTTCTAAGGGAAGATCAAATTCCTGTTCAAGCCTCTTTTCCAACAACTGCAATAATTTTCTCCAAAAATCCCCCTTTTTCCAAAGTTTCTCTCAGCTCTGCAGTTCTGTGGGGACACACCTCAATCCTGTTCTCAATCCTCTGCCCGTGACAATGGGGCTCAGCATTGTCCTTTCCACCGAGAGCTTCTTTCATGCTGGAATTGCAATTCCGATGTTTTCTTTTGCTCCTAATTTTGCAATGGACTCTTGCACTGAGCCCAGCTCAAAACGAATTGAGTCTAATTTCAATTCCAACAAATCAAAATGAGACTTTAAAGCCTGAGGTTTTTACTTTTGTTTTTGTTTTTGTTTTTTTCTGGAGAAATGCAGCATCGGGAGAAATCTTGGAGCACCAAGGGATCCCCAGGGAAGGGGATAATTTTGGCAGTGGATTGGGCCATGTTGGGAGGACGAGACCTTGGGGGTGTGACAATCCATGGCTTAAGTCTGTGCTGACAGACTCTGTGTAATGTCTGAAGCAAATATCCTGGTTTAACAATTTTTTTTTAGAAACAAAAATGCCTCTGAATGAGGGAGATCAGGAATTTCTCTCTCCACTTCCCATTCCAGCAATCCTGGGGATCCAAAATACCTCTGGTTTACCTTGCATTGTTGACACTGAAAATACATAAAACCCATGGCTGATGGTTGGACTTGATGTCCTTAAGGGTCTTTTCCAACCTTAAGGATTCCATGATTCCAAACCCAGCAGTGGTGAATCAACATCCCCAGATTGGGAATTTTAGTTTGGATTTCAGGAGAACCTTTACCTGGGAGTGTCCCAGTGGGTTGGAGCACCTCAGCTCTTGACCTGCTGGTTGGAAATAGAGTAGGGATGATCTGGGATTTGGGAAAGGAGGATCTTTAGGCAGAGAAGCTGGAATGGAGGCACCAATGGTCCTTCCCAAGCAACTTTTCCATGCTTCCACATCTGTCCCACCAGGGACAATCTGGGAGTGTGGGAGAGCTCAGATAAAATCAGGGAGAAGGTGTGCTGTGTAGGAATTACCAGGAGGCCCAGGGAGATCCATGGGCCCTGACAGTGGAAAACCGGGAGGCCGATCCAAGGGGAATTTTAGCTCTTGGCTAGGGAAAGGCCATTGCTAAAGAAATACAGCAGTGCCATGTTTTCCAGGGAGAAAACATCCTGGAATTCAGGTGCTTGTGCTGGGCAGCAAATACAGCTCCATGGTGCAACCTGCTCCAACCCTGTGCGAGTGAATTCCTTGGAAATTCTACCCACAAATCCCACATTTGGGCTGTGGAGGTGAAGCTCAGGAGAATCACAGAGGGCTCTGGAAGTGATGTCAAAGGGTTCCTGGCACTGAGAGGTGGAGCTCAGGAGAATTCCAGAGGCTGTGGATGTGATGCCAAAGGGTTCCTGGCACTGAGAGGTGGAGCTCAGGAGAATTCCAGAGGCTGTGGATGTGATACCAAAGGGTTCCTGGCATGGAGATGAGGAGCTCAGGAGAATTCCAGAGGCTGTGGATGTGATGCCAAAGGGTTCCTGGCAATGAGATGAGGAGCTCAGGAGAATCCAGAAAGCTCTGGAGGTGATGTCAAAGGGTTCCTGGCACTGAGAGGAGGAGCTCAGGAGAATTCCAGAGGCTGTGGAGCTGATGAGGGCACAAGTTGCTCTGGCTCTCAGGCCTCCCCTGTGACAGACACAATTCCCCCTGCAATGGCAGATGCAAGCCCAGAGATCCACTTAGAAGCCATTTTCCCTTCTTTTTGCTTTACTGGGATAACTCCCTGACACCACAGAATTCTCTCTGGGCAAGAGAGGAAAGCTGCTGTGAATTCTTGGAGACTCCCAGGTATTTCTCCATCGTTTTGTCTGCTGAGCACACCTGCAGCAGTTGCTGAGTCCCTCAGACTGTGCCCTGCTCCTGCTCTCACCCTGGGCAGGAGCTGCCCCTGACACGTCACATCACTGGGAAATGCCATGAAAAGTGACCTCTGGCTGCTCCTGGTGGCATTGTGGCACTGCTGCCACACCTGGCAGGTGACAAAGGTGGCAAGGGACACCCAGCACTTCCTAATGTGTGTCCTTTAGGGGGTGACACAAACACTGGTGCGGAGAGACTCGAGGAGCTTCTCGAGAAAATTCCCATTAAAAGAAAAGGTTCTGAAATGCGAAATTCTGGGAATTTTCACCCAAAACTGGGCACACAGCTCTTCCCAGCAGCCCCGTGGGTGTGTTCTGTGCACCCACCCCTGCTCCTCTCACTCACTCTCAGCTTTGGGGGCTTTGGGAGCGTTTCTGTCACCATCCTGCTCCAGAATTGTCCCCTTGCGGCAGGGCTGGACACAGAGAGTGGCACCACTGCGCTCCCAGAGCTGTGGGCATGGACTCCCCATCCCTGGAAGTGCCCGAGGCCAGGATGGACAGGGCTCGGAGCCTGGGATAGTGGAAGGTGTCCCTTCCAGTGGAATGAGATGGGATTTAATGTCCCTCCCAGCCCAAACCAGCCTGGAATTTTATGATTCCATGATTTAGCTCCTCCCAGCTCAGCAGAATTTCCCCATCTCTGTAAGAGCAGAGCTGAAATCTCCAGCTAAAGGGCAGCTCCCGTGCTACACCAGGGAATCGTTTCCATCATCCTCCTAAGGAAAAAGGGCTTGGGACTGCTCCTTTCCTTCCCTCCTCTGTTCCCCTAAGGAGCTCCGTTCTGCGAGGAACTTTGAAACGATTGGCTCCTGCCAAAGCCTTCAGCAGAAATACGGGACTTCTCTAATCAAGACCCAGCAATTATGCAAATTGCAGGGACAAAATGCTGATAAGAACAACAAAAATAATTCCGCCAATAATTATCACATTGAGCTTCGCTGCTTCTTATTAAAATCTTCCACTTTTCCAAAGAAATTGCTGTTTGGACACACGAAAAAATTAAAATATTGCCTGTAAACTGTACCTGAAAAATATTTCGTGACCCCTGGGTATCTCTTTAGGGTCTGTAATACCCATACAAGGAGTTGTAGGAGTTTGTAGCAGCAAAATCATTGCAAGACATGAAGAGGGAGCAGAAATAATTGAGGTCTGGAGGGGCTGAATGCAGAAATGATTAAAAGAGATACTTATGGATAATGAGATGGCATATAATCACTTTCTTGGAAGGCATGGGGAACAAAAAGATGGGATTTGTTTAGCTTTGCACATTGGGGCATAATTAGAAGTAATAGGATTAAATTTCTGCACGGAAAATAATCTGATTATCAGGAATCATTTGGAAATGAACTGGGGTCTGCAAAGGGTTAATCAGGGCTTCCAAAATGCAGCCTCCTCCTCCCTCCAGGCACATTCCTGGCTGGGGCACTTCCAGCAGGTCCTTCTGTGGGGCATCCCCCCAGGAAGAGCTGTTCCAGGCTCCCTCTTTGCCAGGGTAATTTAAATTAATCTCTTTTTTAGGAATTTCATTTTTCCAGAATTTTGATTATTTGATTTTCTCAGAGAGGGTGAGGTTTTGATGGGATTCTTGCTCCAGAGTCCTTCGGGGCCCAACCCTTCCTCAGAAAGGGATGTCCCAGGAGTGGGGTCCAGGAAATGGGGAGAGGCACAAAGCTCACTCAGGGGAACCAGGGGCAGGGTGAGGACAAAGATGCAGAATTTTGGGAGATGGGGGTGAATTCCCAGTGAGATAAATCCCTGACTCATGGACGTGTTTCCATGAGCAGGTGGATCCGAGCTCTTTCTCCTCCTGGAAGACCTTGTGGAAGAGGGAAAGACACTTGCAGTGAAATGTAATGGTCTCATTAAAGTGCTGAGTGATTTTTATTCACCTCAGAATGATGTTCTTCCTGAAAGACACGATTATTTCCAGGACCTCAGGCAACTCCAGATGAAGAGATGTCTGAATCCATAACAAGCTGGAAAGACTTTGCTTCCAAGCGCTCGTCCAGCCTGACAGCAGAGCAAGAGCTCAGGCTTCGGGGTGCTTTAGTTGTGGAAAATGCACCAAATGCAGCCAAAAGGAGGGAAAAGTGGATTTTGGGGACAAGGTTTTTAGGGTAGATCCATGGCCAGGCACTGGTACAGCTGCCCAGGGCACTGGTGGAGTCACCAAAGCTGTGTGGATGTGGCACCTGGGGACGTGGGGCAGTGGTGGCCTGGGCACTTCTAGGTTTGGTGATTTTGGAGGGCTTTTCCAACCTGAATGGTTTTGGGATTCTGGGAGCAGCCAGAGGCATCCTGCAGCTCCCACACTCCCAGCTGGGAAGGTCACTGAACTGCACCAGGCTCTTCCCACTGTTCTGGGGCGGGCAGGGGGAGGAGGAAGACGAGGAGGAGAAGGAAAAAGAGGAGGAGGAAGAAGGGTGGTTTGATCCCAAGATCTCTCCCTGTTACCGCACTGGGATGTCCCCAGCTCACACCTCTGACCCTGTGATCCTGGCAGGGCTCCAGAGCCCCGGGGGTGGGGATGGACCCAAGGAATTGTGCCCCTGAGGAGCTGAATCCAAACCCCGCGAGGCTCCAGGACTGTGGGCACAGCACCGTTCCCCGTGGATCCCTGGGACATTCCTTACTGCGGGACCTGCCTCTCACCAGCATCACCAAACCTCTCCTTGCCTTTGGAGCCCTTGTGAGCAGATCCAAGTGTTGTTCCCGGCCTGCCTGGAGCTGTAAAACTGCAGCTTTATTGCAGCAGCTGCTCCTTTACAGCCCTGCTAAATCCTGGGCTGCTCCTGAACTGCTCTCTGGGCAAAGTCTTTCCTTAGGAGACGCGAAAAAACCACCCAAGGTCATCTGTCTGCTGCAATCACATCAGCTCCTGTCCTGCTCCTAATGAGCCCAGCTGAGCTCTGGAATCACTCTGGGCAAGGCATTTTCCTTAGGCTTTGGATCGCTGCCTTTCCTCCAACCTTCCCTGGCTTTTTCCAGCCTTTTGGAAGGTCAGGACTGGATCTGAGATCTCACTGGGGAAGTGGAGATGCACAGGAGCTATTGGGACACTTGTGTGGTGACAAGAACATAATAAATTAATTATAATGGCACTAACAAGCTGCATAATTGGAATTTTGGGGCATTTTCAGCTGCTGGATTTCAACAGGAAATGTGAAGCTAAACAAGAATGTCCACCAAGGAATATTTCAGTGTTCAGGAATAAGCAGGTCCAAGTGTTTGGTGCTCAGAGCCAGATGTGACTCCAGCCTTACTGTATGGGACAAACAACAATAATAAAAGGTCTGGAAAGGAAATTTTTCCATGCCAAGAGGGTTTTTTGCCTAAAGTCCAGAAGGCCCAGAGCTGCTCCTCCCACAGAAGCCACATTGGAATTTCAGGATCATACATGGTGCTTTAATAAAACGAAATTATTGCTGTCATCTCTCAATCTCAGGTGTTTCTCCACGGTGAGGGGGTCCCGTATTTTATGGAGTCAATATCCCAGAGTATGGATTTTCCTTGCTTGGAGCAATACGGGAAACCAAACAGTGGGATTTGTCCTCTTCGGTGGGGATTCATTTTTAATGCCTCACACCACGTTGGGAACGTTCTGCTGAACGTTGTCACTAATATTTTTTGATCTGTTGTTTCACCTTTTATTTTATTTCAGAACAATCTTTTCTTTGATATTTTGGAGGTTCTCTTGGGATATTCCTGAGATGAATCACATCCCTGTCTAACTCTTCTCTTCTGAGACAAGAAAAACCAAACCCAACTTCCTTGGATGAAGAACCATCATGAGAATTTGGGGCTCGTATTTAGTCATTGTCCCTCTAAGGAGAAAACCTTTATTATGACCCAAAATCCATGTTTTTACATAGTAGGGTGGAAATTGCACCTCCAGTCCTTTGTTTAAACACTGGGTGAGGTTAAAGGATGATTTTACACCTCCTTCTAATATAATCGGCCTGTTTTGTCACCTGTGTCATGTTCCCAGAGTGACACCAACTTCCAGGGACAGATCACATCACTTTCCAACTCTTCTTTTCCAAGACAAGAAGAAACCAATCTCAAATTTCTGAGTGAAGAACCACCGTGAGAATTTGGGGCTCGTATTTAGTCATTGTCCCCATAAAGAGAAAACCTTTATTGTGTCCCAATACCTTCATTGTGCCCCAAAATTCATATTTTTACATAGTGGGATGGAAAATTGCACTTCCAGTCCTTTTTTTAAACACTGGGTGAGGTTTAAGGAGGATTTTACATCTCCTTCTAATGTAATTGGCCTGTTTTGTCACCTGTGTCATGTCCCCGAAGCAACACCAAATTTCAGGGAGAGACCAGAAATGGAATTTTTTTTTTTTTTACATTCTGAGTGCCACCAGCGAGAAGAGAAACCCACACACAGAAATTCTAGGGCCTGTAGGGCCACTTCTCCCAGCAATTCCACCCCAAAACCATGGCCAGCTCCTGGAGAACATCCGAATTCCCCACAATTTCCACCACCCAGAACAAATCCCTGTGAACCAACGCTGACAGCTGAATTCCACTCCGGAGTGTGGCTCTTCCACCCCGAACGTTTGCTCGTCCATAAAACCCAAATAAACAACAACAACATAAACTAAGGATGGGGAAGAATCAATGTAAGAGTGCCATCTGGTGACATCTGCCACAGCCTGGGATCAGCCACAGCTTTTCCTGCAGTGCAGTGGGAAAAAAATACGGAGAAGAGCCATCACTCCACAGGAGTTTTCCCAAACTGATCCATTTTCCCTACAAAAATGGGCAGTGAAACAGGAGATTCCAGCTTGGTGGCTGAGGGCTAAAAATCCAGCCCCAAATGTGCAAACCCAGGTGCAAAAGTGGCTGTTTAATATTCATGGCATGCAAATAGAGTCATTGTCCCTGCAAATGGCTAATTAGGAATGTTGGACATGGGATTGGGATAATTAGGGATGTTGGACGTGGGATTGGGAGAACTGTGCCCACAGACGGGCCCTGCTGGGCTGGAGGGGGCTGAAAAGCTGGGACTGGGTCCCCCCTTGATGCATTTAAATATTAACATCTCATATTTATGCAAATTCCTGCTATGCTTGAATGTTTGGAAACACAACTTTGAACCCAGCCTGCTGTCAGGTCTGACATGGAATGGCTCTTCCTTTGCAAAAGGGGTTAATTTCCATCCGTTTAATCCAGGTTTTTACTGGGAATCTGCTCTCCCTAAGAAAGAAAAAGTCCAGGATGTGCTTCAAGGAGAAGTTTCTTGGAGTTGTCTCTTTTTCATGGATATTTCCACGTTGTCTCCACCCGTAGGAACACGCAAGACCTTTCTTATTTTTAAAGGCTTTGAGTGGGGCTTTGGCTCTGCTTTGGGTTTGAGAGCCCCAGGAGCTGTTCTGCCTGCTAAAAATAGGGATCGGTCTCAAATTCAGGGATAAATGATAACCCCCTTCGAGATATCTGGGGAAAACGCATCAATGAAGGACTTTTGGGAGGATTGCTCGCATATTCCTGCTCTCTAAGGGACATCCACAGGAGCACACGGGGCTCTGCTCCCCAGGAAGGTTTGGATGGTTTGCACTTCCCAAACCAACCTCCAGCATGGTTGAGAGTGGGAATGATCCAGAGATCATTTCCAAGATGCTTTTTAAGGTTCAGGAGGGCTGGAGATTTGCTGGAAAAGGCACAACTCTCCCACAGCAGCTCTGAGGTTGGGTTTGGGCTGGGACAGCTGCCCAGGGCAGAGCCTCTGCTGGGAACCCAGCTCAGGTTGTTGCTTCTTTGTTTAAATAATGTGGGATTTGGGGTGGGCCCAAATCCAAGATATCCCAGTCCCTAAAGGACATGGCATTAAAAGTGCCACAGGAACAGCTCACAGTCCCTGGGCTGGCCATAAATAAAAGGAGAACCTGAATCAAACTGGAAATGGTCCTGGGGCAGGCCAAGGACACAGCACAATTCCTGTGTCCGTGAAGTGTCCCCCAGGCTGTGGGACTGTGCCAGAGTGGAGCTCCCATTCCCAAATCAGGGGTTAGGTGCCAGCAGAAGACAAAAGTCACCCAAAATGAGCCGCTCCAGGAATGTGCTTCACTCCTTCCATGGACCAGGAGATGCTTTAGCAACCTCTCCCTTCTCCTGCACTCTCCTGACTCGGGGGACAGGCTGGGCCTCCTGCTCCCTGCACTGCCAAATTCAACGGCATTATGGAAAAGCCCCTTTTATCTGGGTCCTGCCAGGTTTGGAATCAACTCAGCAGCTCTGGGAGTTGAAGTCAACTCTGCCAGTGCCTTCCCAACCCCATGAGTTGCTAAAAGTCCTCTCAGGTGGCTGCTCCTCCCTGAGCTGAAAGTTCCAGCAGGGTCCTGTCACCATCTCCCCTCTGCCAGGCACTCGTGGATCTGGGACAGCCTCTGGTTTGCTCTTCCCGGAACAACAAGGAATTCCATCAGACACCACTTTCCTGCTAAAAGGAGCACCATGTTCCAGCCAGGGATGGAGGCACTGGGATGGTCCCACTCCCAGGAATTTGTGCAGCCTCATCCCAAACCAACCTCAGTTATCCCCTCCCAGCACCACCTCCCATTCCCCACAGGATCCGGACAGAGATCCTGGCTCTCATCCCTGGCCATTTTCCTCAGGACTAACTCAGCCTTTCCACCCCGAAGATGATGATCCCCTGATCTCACAGCTCAAATGGATTCCTGTCATTACGGAAAATTTAGGACACGGGGATCAGCCAAATATGTCCTCAATTTAAGTCCATCATTTTCTCCTCCTGGAACTGCTCAGCTGGAATAAATATCATTACCCAGAGCTGGGAGAGCGGCTGAGGGAGGGGATTGCAGCACAGACCTGGAGTGGAAGAAACGCAGCTGAAAATCCTCCTGTCTGACAGGAACTGGGAAAAATGGAAGCAGAATTCCCAGAGGTCCAGTGAGGACCCTGAAGAGCTGGAAGTCAACCTTTTTTTCCTTTCTGTTCAAGAAGGAATTTCATGGTTGGCCTGAGAAATGGCACCAACAAAAGAAGAAAAGCGTTTCTTTTTCAGGAGAAAAAAGCAAAGCAGTGCCAACCCAACCAACCCCCCGAAAATAGTTCCACATTAGCTTGAATGTAAATATTTTTCCAAGTTCATTTAGTTGTGCTTGGCCAGCAAAGTGTAAAGACACAACATCATTTTTCCTGCTTTTTATATAGGATTTTGTATAGAAATGCGGAGGGAATGAACAACTTGGTCTCAAAATTGGGGTGCAAAGAGGAAGGAGAAATCCCTCTGGTAGGATTCTGATGAAGTTGTGCAAAAGGCAGCACCTGGATTGCAGGTGACAGCAGAGCCACTGCTGAGCCCAGGAGTGCCATGGACAGCAAGGACTGGAGAGGGGAGAGAAGAAACAGGGATTCAATGTTGAATTTGGAATGGAATCGTTGTGCAAGGCTGGGTGTGCAGAGAGAATATCCTGAACTGGAGGGACTCACAGGGATCATGGATCCAGCTCCTGGCCCTGCCCAGACCCCCCAACAATCCCAGCCTGGGCATCCCTGGCAGCGCTGTCCAAACGCTCCTGGAGCTCTGGCAGCCTCGGGGCCGTCCCCATTCCCTGGGGAGCCTGGGCAGTGCCCAGCACCCTCTGGGGGAAGACCCTTTCCCTGCTCTCCAGCCTGAGCCTGCCCTGGCCCAGCTCCAGCCGTTCCCTGGCTGCTGTCCCTGGCCCAGGGAGCAGAGATCGGAGCTGCAGCCCCTGGTGAGGTCTGAGCTCAGTGTCCTCTCCTCCAGCTGAACATTCCAAGTGCCCTCAGCCTTTAGATCCTTTCCCACCTTGGTGTCCCTATTAGGATGCTCCCTAACACCTTTCTATCCTTCTGCTGCCTCAAACTGCCCCCAAGAACTCGAGGTGAGGCTGGAGTGAGCACTCAAACACGGGTGGGGATTGTGGCAGGAGAAGTTTTGGAAGTGCTGAGATGAAAGGGGAGGTGACCCCTGCAGAGTGTGCAGGGAAAATGTCACAGCATATTTGTGTCTGCAGAGCAGGGAGGGGACAGAAGAGAGGACAGGAGGGGAGGGGAGNAGCATCTGTATTATGGGAAAGGGTCAATAGGAACAAGCTGGAAATGCAGCGTCTCCGCAGCATCCCTGATTTCCAATCACCAGCACAGCTCTGAAATTCCAGCTCCTACATTCTCCTTGTGAAGGTTTCGGTCTCCTCCAGAGACTGGGACAGAGAGGTCAAGGGTGGAGGAGGCATTTTGTGAGAAATGTTCTCTCAGTAATAACTGCTTTGACCTGGGCTTTGGGAGTTGTTTGTGTGAGCTCGTTGTGGTGGGCACTGGGTGACCTCAGCCTGAGAGCTTTTGGGAGAGCAGCTCCCGAAGATAAAGCCCATCACTTTTGGCACTGGAATGTGCAGGACTCTTGGGATTTGATCCTTGACAGATTTCCTGTATTTTACATTTACTGCATTAACCAACTCGGTGCCACTCGATATTTCTTGCTCTACAGCAAGTTTGCTCCCAGGCAGAGGGGAGGGTTTAGTTTGCAACACAGGAGGAAAGTCTGGGAAAAATAATTTTGTGGCATAATCTTTCCTTGGAATAGGCTGTAACTGCTTCCAGCCATACACATCCACCTCATCCCATCATTTTTCGTCATGGATTGTGAGAGTGAGAGGGAGATGTGCAGTTGGAGGGCTGGGAACTTCCTTTTTTATTGTAATAAGTTCCTCTGAAGTGTCTCGAGAACTTGTCCATAAATGTGATGGATTTCCTGGGAGAGTGTCTGATGCACTGAAAATCATCCCCAGCTTGGGGAGGCCTTGCTAATTCTTCTCAGAGCAGATGTGGTGGAGTCTGCAGGCCTGGCTGTACATCACCGCTCTGGGGACTTGTGGCAGAGCCGGGAGCTTGATGAAGCATGTAAATGGACTTTTTGCAAGATCCCATTTTCATCCATCACTTTGGAATAGGGACCTGCTAGAAAAGCACTCCCTGGGAGGGGGGAGTTGCTGTTGGATCTGTCCTGGAATGGGATAGGCCAGGCCTTTGGGCCAGGGCCTGTCTGCGCTCTCCTTCCAGGCTGGGAGCACACTGAGCGGTCCTGGGGGACCCAGAAGAGCACCCAGGCTCTGGAAAGTCAGAATTCAAATTCTCAATACCAACCTTGGTCTTGCAGCTGTCACTGCCCACACAACACAACATGGTCCAAGCCTGGGGAAAAAAGGACGAGAAATAATCCCAGGTTTGGTCGGGAATTTCACAAGACAGGACCTCCCCAGGAGACTCAGGGTAGCTGACCAAGAGTCTCAATGGCTCGTGTGGGGAATGGTTTTGTCCCCATTCGGGCACTGAAGTCACATCTCGGACTACACAAAACTCACTTGGATTCCTGCACAGAAAAACAAAGGAGATTTATCCCAGTCTCACAAGGTCCTGCTGGAGGAGCCTGGTTTTCCCATGGATTTTAACCTGAGCCTCAAGCAACTGCTTCAAACTCCCTGCCCTGCTCTTGATCCCATAATGGAGTGGGCAGGGTCCACCCAGGATCTCCAGGAATTTCACAGCACGGCAAAGGCTCCTTTGGCTTCTGCCTGGAACATCAGGGACAATCCCTGAGCATCTCCCAGTCCCCTCTCCTCTGCTCCCTGTCCAGCTGAGGGTGGCAGGAGCCTGGAGACCCCTCCTGGTGTGGGGATCCCAAAGGGATCATGGACAGATCCCAGCTCCCAGCTCATCCCTGGAACAGGAGCCTCACACTGGCACCTGTGCATGAGAAATTGTCACCCTGAACCAGCTCTGCCACAATTCTGATTCACAAACCCCTGCAGCCACCTCCCGGTCCCAGAATCAGTTCTGGGCTTTCATTCCTTGAATCCCTCTGGGGAGGGACCAGAAATCCGAGCAGGAGAGCAAAGCAGGGAGGAATTGAATTCCCACCTCTTCTGCTGCGGGGTCACACTCCAGGCCCTGTTGTGGGCAGAAGGCAGCAGGCAGCACATCTGGAGCTGAAATACCCTGGGATTGCAAGGGATGTTTTGACAGCCTGACAGGGCAAATGATCTGATAATTACAGAGCAGCCTCATTAACTGAATGGTCCGAGTCACTGTGTACAAACATCCCTCCGTGCTGGAGCTTCCAGCCCCAAACACTGTGACAGCAGCAGTGTCTGGGATCCTTCTTGGAATGACTCTGAAATCCAACACTTGTTATTTTAATCCACCTCTTCTGCTTCCTCATCATCCCATCCCAGCCAAAATTCCCAGGCTGCAGCACAGCCCCGCTCAGCATTAAGGACTTACTCCCTCATGCCCGAATCCCTGGATTTGGGTTGAGTTCCATGGGATGTGACATTCCCAGGAGTTCTGCAACAGCCCCTCTGACCCCTCAGCAGCTGTTAGCGCAGCTACAACCAAACCCTTCCACATCCAGCAACCCCTGGGATCTGCCCTTTTGCCAGATCCAAATATTTCAGTGCTTTTCAGGGCTTTAGGAAGAGCACAAGGATAGACCCAGAACCAACACTTGGGAAAACGAATCCTCAGGAAAGCACCAGAACCTAAGGAGCTCATTAAGAGTTTGCAGGTGCATTTTCAGCTCATCAGGTGGGTCATGAACACTCCTAACACCTGGAATTATTGCTTGGAAGAGTTGCTTTTATATATTCAAGGCAAGCTTCTCTGACAACCCCCCAGGTTTAGAGCGAAGTTGGGTCTTCTCCTTTATTCTGTGAAACCTGACAAACTTTTAAAGATACAGGAGAGAACAAGATAAAAACTTTTAGGCTGAATGTCTTGAAAAAATTGTGATTTGTGTGCCAGGCACCTCGAAGGAACTGTGGATTTATTTGGGTGAGGATTTTCCTGCCAACCTGCTCAGTCAGAGCTCCGTGACACAACACAGGGGACACCTGAGGGCATGGGAGGACCGAATGCTTAAAAATGGTAAGTGACATTAAATGAGAAGATAAAAATTCACCTAAATTTAACCAGTGTGGTCAGGGTTGCACACCCTGGGCAGCCCAGAGCGTGTGGGGTCACCTGCCAGGTGAAGTTTGTGCCCTGGAACACCTCACACTTCGAGGATTGGTGTTGGCAAGGAGTCAGTTTTATAAAATAACCTCTCTGAACAGGCCCTGGATGGAGCCATGAGGATTGGAGCTCTCCTGGCCGAGATCTGAGCTGGGAGCTCCTTTCCCCTGAGCAGGTCCTGAGGGCACCACGAGGCTCCAACCCTCCCTGGGGCTCAGCCATCCCCATCAGGATGGGATGAGACCTTGGAGAGGCCTTTGAGGGGCTGCCCTCACTGCCAAGGGTGGGATGAGACCTTGGAGAGGCCTTTGAGGGGCTGCCCTCACTGCCAAGGGTGGGATGAGACCTTGGAGGAGCCTTTGAGGGGCTGCCCTCACTGCCAAGGGTGGGATGAGACCTTGGAGGAGCTCTTGAAGGGTTGCCCTCACTGATGCTGCTCCACGCCCTCCTGTGCTCACTGCTCTGACCTTGCCCTGCTGAATTCCTGCCCTGGCCATGGATTTGTGCCACCCAGGGAAAGCCTGAGCCAGAGCCAGGATCTAGGCCAGGCGGATTCCAAATGGAGGATTCATGGATGTGTCACTGCAGAAGTTTTTGGCCACTTTGGGCTTTTGGTGATCCTGGTTACTGTCACTGGGCTTGCTCTGGTGGCTCAGGTGCTGTGGGAGTGCCAGTGAGGGTGCTGCCTCCCCCTGCCTCACACACCTTTGGATCCCAGCTCCCCGGGAAGATTTAAAACCAGTTTCTTGGAGCTCCTCTATTCCCAGGCTCAGCCATGCCCTGATTAAATAGCTGCAAGCAATTCCATAAACAAATCCCAACTCAGTGCTGGAAAACCTACACCAAACCTGTGCCATTTACAACATGGAACGGGGCCAGGATCGATGTTCTTCCATAAAAAGGTACAGATTTAAGGGATAGCGGGAGTGGGCCTGACTCCATTTCTGGGAGGGAAGAAGGAACGGGGAATACGTGATTTATTGGGGCCCTTTAGGAGCTGGGAAATGAGCCCCAGTGCTCTGGAAGGAAGCAGTTTTCTGGGAATCATGAGTCCCAAGTGAAGGATTTAAATCCAGGTTGGCAGGAGGGGTGAAACGGTGCAGCGACTGCTGGAAGTGCCAGGTGTGGGATTTAGGGAGGAAAACGCAGCATTCCAGTTTGATCTGCTGCTCCAGGCTCTCCCACTGATGCAATTTGTTGAATCACCATCCCTGAAGGGTTTAACAGCCCTGATGTGGCACTTGGGGACATTGTGGTGGCCTTGGGGAACTGTGTGGCTCTTAAAGGTCTTTCCCAACTGAAAAAATTCCATGGTGGGGGAAGGATGCAGGAGCCAAACTGGGCTCTTGAGGATGGGGAAAGAGGTATAAATTCCTTGGCTGTGGATAAGAAACACTGAGGGATTTGCATGATCTGAGTAGAACTCACCGAGTAACTGATTTCTCATGGCCCTTTAGGAGCTGGGAATCAGCCCCAGTGCTCTGGAAGGAAGCAGTTTCCTGGGAATCATGAAGGTGAAGGATTTAAACAGGAGGCCAGGTTAGCAGGAGGAGTGAAATGGGGCAGCGACTGCTGGAAGTGCCAGGTGTGGGATTTAGGGAGGAAAACGCAGCATTCCAGTTTGATCTGCTGCTCCAGGCTCTCCCTCTGATGCAATTGGGATGAGTTCCCATACCTGGAGAGGTTTAAAATGTGTGGATGTGGCACCTGGAGACATTGTGGTGGCCTTGGCACTGCTGGGGAGTAGTCGGGCTCTTCAAGGTCTTTCCCAAAATAATTGCAGGAGCAATCGCCTCCTCAGGTTAAACACAGATGTCTTCTTTTATTTTTTCCAACAGGAGTTTCTGGGAAAGAGAGCTTGTAAATGGTGCAGGAGTGCACCCTGGAGATGGATGGATGGATGGATGGATGGAGGGAGGGATGGATGGATGGAGGGATGGATGGATGGAGGGATGGATGGATGGAGGGATGGATGGATGGAGGGATGGATGGATGGAGGGATGGATGGATGGAGGGATGGATGGATGGAGGGATGGATGGATGGAGGGATGGATGGATGGAGGGATGGATGGATGGAGGGATGGATGGATGGAGGGATGGATGGATGGAGGGATGGATGGATGGAGGGATGGATGGATGGAGGGATGGATGGATGGAGGGATGGATGGATGGAGGGATGGATGGATGGAGGGATGGATGGATGGAGGGATGGATGGATGGAGGGATGGATGGATGGAGGGATGGATGGATGGAGGGATGGATGGATGGAGGGATGGATGGATGGAGGGATGGATGGATGGAGGGATGGATGGATGGAGGGATGGATGGATGGAGGGATGGATGGATGATGGAGGGATGGATGGATGAAGGGATGGAGGGGTGGGTAGCTCTGCCTCTGTACACATTTCACAGCAGGCAGTTTTTTGCCGTTGCCTCTGCAGCAGCTCACACTGGGCACATGAAATGTAGGAATGATAATTCCAACACCCGTGGAGGCACCTGCTCCTCTGAGACAGTGGCCTCCAGAATTTCTTTCTCCCTTTCTTGTGGATGTTCAAATCCAGAAATCCGAGCAGCGTGCCCCCTTGCTTGGCCACACTCATGTTTCCCCCTCCAGCAGCTCTCATGATGCCTTTCTCCCTGATTTCCACACTGGGATCATCCTCAACACCAGGACAACAATCAGCAGGTTTTTTGGGGAGTTATTGCATCAGGTAACAGGATCCTTATGGATTTACTTGATTTAATAGGAATTCTACAACCCTGGATTATTTTCCATCTCATCTGGCCATGTCCCAGGTGTGGATCAGGTGCTCAGGTGGGCCCAGTGCCTCCAGCTGCTGCTGGAAGGCAGAGAAGGAAATAAATATCAGCCAGCCAGGTGCTGAGAGAGAGAAATAACCGTGGATTACATCTCCAGAAGAACTGAGGATGGTTCTTGAACACCCTGGAAGTGTCCAAGGCCAGGCTGGACGGGGCTTGAAGCACCCTGGGATAGCGGAAGGTGTCCCTGCCCATGGCAGGGGTGGGATGGGATGAGCTTTAAGGTGCCTTCCAATCCAAACCAGGATTCTGTGATTCCATGATGAGCCTTTCTCTCCCTAACTCCTGAATGATGACTCAGATGAACTCCAGACATCTGAAGTTTTTCCTCCCCGGTGTCCACCTCTGGATTTTGGAATCCCACCACTCAGGGAGGTGCTGCCCGTGCGCTGCCAAGGGCAGAGCCTGGGAGGGAATTCAGCCAGGGAATGCTCATGGCTTGGGAACAAGAGATGGACCTGGGGGAAAGGATCTGGCACCAGCACCATATCCGGACAGGAAGGGGAGGAAAATAACTCAGGAATGTGCTGGCCAAGACTGCTGAGCCTTCTCTTCTCTAATAGAAGATTCTTCTTGCTTCCTTTTGTTTGTAAATCAGAGATCTGTTTCCCTCAGCCCCTGAGCTGAGATAACCTCATCAAAGCCTGGAGCGGAGCTCCCAGGGAATTGCGGCAGGGAAAATGAAGCCCTGTCCCCCTGCTGGAGCAGCACAGTGAGGCTGACAGCGAACAAGAAATTAATTTGGGATGCTCGTGCTGCTTATTTGCTTGCTTGTCATCCCCGCTATTGCTGTAGCTTCCTATTGGGTTCATTTTCCATATTCTTCCCATAATTCATGGGAATTCTTTTTGTTTTCTCTTCCCACGAGGTCCTGGTTTCGTGTTGTAACTTCCAGCAAGTCAGGAAAAGAAAGGAGCATGGAGAAACCCTGGGAGAGGGAGTTTGGAGGTTGTTTGTTGGGAAAAAAATCTGAAATCATGGCCCTTTTAGATCTTAAAGAAAAGATAGGCAAGGAAAAGGAAACTTAAAAGGATTATTAAAAAAAAGAAATCTTGAAACGAATCTGGGATACTTCTCTCGGAATCCAAGATGCTGCNCGGACAGGAAGGGGAGGAAAATAACTCAGGAATGTGCTGGCCAAGACTGCTGAGCCTTCTCTTCTCTAATAGAAGATTCTTCTTGCTTCCTTTTGTTTGTAAATCAGAGATCTGTTTCCCTCAGCCCCTGAGCTGAGATAACCTCATCAAAGCCTGGAGCGGAGCTCCCAGGGAATTGCGGCAGGGAAAATGAAGCCCTGTCCCCCTGCTGGAGCAGCACAGTGAGGCTGACAGCGAACAAGAAATTAATTTGGGATGCTCGTGCTGCTTATTTGCTTGCTTGTCATCCCCGCTATTGCTGTAGCTTCCTATTGGGTTCATTTTCCATATTCTTCCCATAATTCATGGGAATTCTTTTTGTTTTCTCTTCCCACGAGGTCCTGGTTTCGTGTTGTAACTTCCAGCAAGTCAGGAAAAGAAAGGAGCATGGAGAAACCCTGGGAGAGGGAGTTTGGAGGTTGTTTGTTGGGAAAAAAATCTGAAATCATGGCCCTTTTAGATCTTAAAGAAAAGATAGGCAAGGAAAAGGAAACTTAAAAGGATTATTAAAAAAAAGAAATCTTGAAACGAATCTGGGATACTTCTCTCGGAATCCAAGATGCTGCTGACACTTGAGGAGTCTCTTTGGGAAAAACAGGATCTCCTCTTATCTCTGTCAAGTGCTGTTATCAATAAAACCAGGAAATCCGAGCTGGGAGTGGAGCTGCTGCTGGGACTGAGCATGTGCAGAGTGTCCCAGGAAAGCCTTTTGTTGGGATCTTGCAGTAAAATGGTCAGGGAGAGTCGGGGAGAGGCAATCCTGGCCTAACAGGGATGAACACTGACCCAGAGCTGCGGTATCACAGCTCAAAAACACCTCCCAGTCCACATAGCCCAGCCCCGAGGCCTCTCATGGCACCACATTCCTGCTTTCCTGTCTAGACTCATGTTTTTCTAGGGCTTTGGCCATTCAGCTGAAGATCTTTGCAGAGATCAAATTAAAAAAAAAAAAAAAAAAAAAAACGGAAATAAACAATTGTTACTTTGANAAATTGGTTATTGAAGAGGGAATTCCCGGGTACATTTGTGGAGGGCTGGGAGACGAGACATGGATGGGGCACAGGGAGGGAGCAGAGCCAGGAGCCAATGGAAAACTGCAATGGAAAAACATGTTTGTGGGAACAAATTCCCTGTGCTCCAAGGGCTGGAGCCCCTCTGCTCTGGAGCCAGGCTGGGAGAGCTGGGGGTGCTCACCTGGAGAGGAGAAGGCTCCAGGGAGAGCTCAGAGCCCCTTCCAGGGCCTAAAGGGGCTCCAGGAGAGCTGGAGAGGGACTGGGGACAAGGGATGGAGGGACAGGACCCAGGGAATGGCTTCCCAGTGCCAGAGGGCAGGGATGGATGGGATATTGGGAAGGAATTGTTCCCTGGGAGGGTGGGGAGGCCCTGGCACAGGGTGCCCAGAGAAGCTGTGGCTGCCCCTGGATCCCTGGCAGTGTCCAAGGCCAGGCTGGACATTGGGGCTTGGAGCAGCCTGGGGCAGTGGAAGGTGTCCCTGCCATGGCAGGGGTGGCACTGGATGGGATTTAAGGTCCCTGATTCCATGATTCCGGGATATATTTCCCCTGCACAAGCAGCAGGTTCATCCGCTCTGCTCTGGATTGATCTCCCCACCCTGGATCAAACCCCTGCTGAATCCCCTCCCACTGAACTCCTCCTCCCCTCCCCGTTTGGGAAATCCTGAATGCACAAGTGGCAAAGGCTAAACCTGTGCAGGCTCCGGGAATTCCGGGTGCTCCAGCCCCTGCCTGGGCACAGCCCCCTCTCCCTGCCCCTCCCATGCCTGGGGAAAGGACACGCTTTCCATCAATCCCAGTCAATCTTCCCGGCGCCCTTTCCCTCCAAGCACCTGACCCACATCGATTGGAGCCGCTGAGCTCGGATAAAGGTCACATTCCAGGGCTTGCCTGCTTTGATCCAGAGGATTTTGGGAGCAGGGAGCCCTTGCTGTGCTCACAGCACACTCCCGCATCCAGGATCTCATCCCGAGGTGTGTGTTATCCCTGCCCTGCTCTTTCAGGGACTCTGTGTTCGGAGGGAAACACCGCAGCCATGAAAAATCCAGGGATTTTCTCTTCCATCTCCAGCCATGTGGGCTGGGAGTAAGGAGAATGTGCTGCTCCAGGGGACAATGGTGACAAAACACTTTTGTGCCTTGTCCTGGCAACACCATGACAAGACATTCCCTTTCTCCTAAATTCCTTGCAAATGGTAATTCCTTGTAATTCCTGCAGGATTTAACCCTAAAGCGTCACCAAAAATCACATCCTGCACTCATCCTGTTTCCAGATGGAATTGCCCAGCAGAGGAGGCACCTCCATCACCCCACTCCCGCCGTCCCCTCAGTGCAGAGGGAGGTTTTCCTGCTTTTCCCCTGGTAGCGGGATCAACGGGAGGGATAATTGCCCGGAGATGGGGTTCAGCTTCCCTCACTCAAGGGAATAGACAACAGCTCCATAGGGATCCACAAAAACTTTGGCTCTACTGCATCCATGTTGTGCTTTCTCCCAGAAATCTTTGTGTCCGTTAGGGAAATCTTTTGGTGGGTTGTTTTTTTCTTTCCCCCCTCTGCACAGCGAAATCCAGCCGGGAACAAAAGCGCTTTGTACATGGAAACACAGCACCGCGCTCTGAGGGGATCCTGCGGGATAAAGGGAGTGAGGAAATGTAAATGTGTTCCTTGGATGAGCCCTCTGGATTAGCTGTGAATTTTCAATGGCATTTTGCTGGCAGAGCCCTGAGCTGAGGCTCTCTGGTGACGATAATTCCCAGTAATTCCCAGGTAATTCACAGGTAATTCACGGGTAATTCCCAGTAATTCACAGGTAATTCCCAGGCAATCTCTGACAGACTGGGAGAGCTCGCCTGGGCCAGGATGCTCCCAGCTCTGCTCACCTGCCCCAGCAGCAGCTGGAGCAAGGCAGGGAAGAATAACGGGAAAGTCTCCCACTGTTCCGTGCTGCCCTCAGCCTGTTTTCGGGAAAAAAAGGACTATTTTCTGTTTGTTCCCAAATCCAAGCTGAAGTTGCAGCAAACAAACAAAGCTGTGTCTTACGGAATCTGCTCTTTCCCAGCGTCTGCATTCCGGGATGCAAATCTGGGGAAGGCTTTGATTGCACGAACTGGGGCACTGCCAACCCTGGCAACAATTCCAGGCGTGAGCTGAATGTGATGGACACCGGGATGGGCAGAGACTGGTCCCGAGGGGGCTCCTCATTCCAGGGGGGCTCATTTCCATCATTTCCAGGCTCTCAAGCTCCTAAAGGTTATTGCTGAGTAAAAAATCTGCTGGAAAAGGATGCCTGATGGGCAGCAGCTCCGATCTCTGCTCCCTGTCAGAGACAGCAGCCAGGGAGTGGCTGGAGCTGGGCCAGGGCAGGCTCAGGCTGGAGAGCAGGGAAAGGTTCTTCCCCCAGAGGGGGCGGGGCCCTGCCCAGGCTCCCCAGGGAATGGGCACGGCCCCGAGGCTGCCAGAGCTCCAGGAGCGTTTGGACAGCGCTGCCAGGGATGCCCAGGGTGGGATGGTTGGGGGATCTGGGCAGGGCCAGGAGCTGGACTGGGTGATCCCTGTGGGTCCCTCCAGCTCAGGATATTCCCGGATTTCATATTTAGACCAAAGCTCCTGTTCTGCCTCCACAGAAGGTGCTCGGAGCAGCTGCCCTGGCTGAGCTTCCTCCCTCAGCAGGATTAACCCAGGGATCCCATGGATAAAAATGAGTGTAGCTCTGGCCGTAAAATGAAAATATCCAGTTCTCCATCCCCTGCTTGCCTCAGCCCCACTGGAATTACTCTGGATAAGTTTTTAAGGGATCCTGCTTCAGACAGAGTCGTGTCTTGTCCTATTTTGCGTTTTCCACCTCTGCTCCAGGAGTTGGTATTAGCTTGCAAAGTAATTTTCCTTTTAACCAGCACCCTGTTCCACCTTCTCTGTAATTGTATAATTAACAACTTAATCCATCACCTTTATATCCTCCATCCATCACGGGTTAAGCTGAGCACAGCCTTGCACAGGAGCTCTGCGAGGATCAGCAGCGGCTGATGGAAGGCGAATGAATCTCCAGGCAGGAGAGGTGGCTGGGGGAAAACCTGGATCACGTGGAGCTGCCATGGGGCTGTTTCCTGCACTTCATTACCCTGGAGATAATTGTACCCATTTCCCAAACTGAGCTGAGTTGTCCCCTATTAATGTCCTTATTCAAACTGAAAGTGGGGGAATTTAGGTGGATATCCAGGAGAAATCGTCCCCTGGGAGGGTGGGCAGGCCCTGGCACAGGGTGCCCAGAGGAGCTGTGGCTGCCCCTGGATCCCTGGCAGTGTCCAAGGCCAGGCTGGACACTGGGGCTTGGAGCAGCCTGGGACAGTGGGAGGTGTCCCTGCTCATGGCAGGTGTGGCAGTGGATGATTTTTAAAGTCCCTTCCACCCAAACCACTCCGTGATTCTGTGTTTCAATCCTTTTATCCCAAAGAAAGGTCCAATTTCTACCTGCAAAAGTGAATCTGTTTACAAGACACTTCAGTGACCTCAATCCTGCCCTGCTGTGATATCAAGGCACACATCTGGAGCTGTGATTAACCGGGTTCTGTGCCTGTGGTACCAAAGGAAAGGTAATAAACTCCTTTTCATCTTGTGCTGCTCAGTCAGATAAAAAAATCACTCCCAGGCTGTCTGCCATCCGTGGGGAATGTCCATGACATGATCAGCCCCCGGAAGAGGAGCAGAGATGGGATTGGAGCTATCTGGATCCCTGGGGAGTGTCCATCCCGTGATCACCCCAAGGAGGAGAAGAAGAGGTGGAATTCGAGCTCTGCCATCCCTGGGACAAGGAGCGCACAGAGACCCTGACATAGCTCCAGCACGGAGGGATGTTTGTACACAATGGTTTGGACCATTCAGTTAATGAGGCTGCTCTGTAATTATCAGATCATTTGCCCTGTCAGGCTGTCAAAACATCCCTTGCAATCCCAGGGTATTTCAGCTCCAGATGTGCTGCCTGCTGCCTTCTGCCCACAACAGGGCCTGGAGTGTGACCCCGCAGCAGAAGAGGTGGGAGTTCAATTCCTCCCTGCTTTGCTCTCCTGCTCGGATTTCTGGTCCCTCCCCAGAGGGATTCAAGGAATGAAAGCCCAGAACTGATTCTGGGACCGGGAGGTGGCTGCAGGGGTTTGTAAATCAGAATTGTGGCAGAGCTGGTTCAGGGTGACAATTTCTCATGCACAGGTGCCAGTGTGAGGCTCCTGTTCCAGGGATGAGCTGGGAGCTGGGATCTGTCCATGATCCCTTTGGGATCCCCACACCAGGAGGGGTCTGTTCCAGGGATGAGCTGGGAGCTGGGATCTGTCCATGATCCCTTTGGGATCCCCACACCAGGAGGGGTCTCCAGGCTCCTGCCACCCTCAGCTGGACAGGGAGCAGAGGAGAGGGGACTGGGAGATGCTCAGGGATTGTCCCTGATGTTCCAGGCAGGAGCCAAAGGAGCCTTTGCCGTGCTGTGAAATTCCTGGAGATCCTGGGTGGACCCTGCCCACTCCATTATGGGATCAAGAGCAGGGCAGGGAGTTTGAAGCAGTTGCCTGAGGCTCAGGTTAAAATCCATGGGAAAACCAGGCTCCTCCAGCAGGACCTTGTGAGACTGGGATAAATCTCCTTTGTTTTTCTGTGCAGGAATCCAAGTGAGTTTTGTGTAGTCCGAGATGTGACTTCAGTGCCCGAATGGGGACAAAACCATTCCCCACACGAGCCATTGAGACTCTTGGTCAGCTACCCTGAGTCTCCTGGGGAGGTCTTGCCTTTCCCAACTCCCTCAGGTCCTGGCCAGAGGGCTGAGGATGAGTTTTTTCCAAGTCTCCCATGTGCCTGGCTGGGTGTGTCACCCTCACATGGCTCTGGTGGCTTCAGGATCAGCTGCCACAGATCAGGAGAGCAGGAACAGCCTGAGGGGAGCTCAGTTACCTGCCAGTGCTCAAAGTATTTGTAAGTTCCCATCAATCTGACCGTTTAATTAAAGAACAGGGATCTCCAACTCTTCCAGATTTCTCCATCAGGTGATGCATGTGGGAACACAGAACACGCTATTTTGGGAGCCAAACTGCGCAATGCTTCCCATAAAAAAAAAATAGAGCAAGATATGATTGTCTCCTTTATTTTAGAATGACGGAAAATACCACCCAAAGGGCCTGGAACATGAACATTTTGGGGATAAATGTAGATGTGACGTGTGTGCATTGCTATATTGAGCCAGACATGAGGTGGCAACAGGGGCCATTTCAGCCCAAAGACATTCAGTCCCCAGTCCCGGTTCCCTGGCACTGGGAAAGGCATCCCAAGGGCTCGGCCTGTCCTGCTCCTGGAGTCCCTGGAGGTGACCTGCAAGGTGGAGCTCAGGTCCAGTCCCTGCTGGGGGGAGCAGCAATCTGACTGCAGTGGGATGAAAAGTGTGGATGCCACGGGGTAAGAAAGATGTAAAGCTGTTGGAGAGTGTTCAAAGGAGGGGCAGGAGGATGGGGAAGGGTCTCCAGGGGCAGCTGAGGATGAGATCACTTGGAATGTTCAGCTGGAGAAGAGGAAACTGAGGGGAGACTCATCAGGGGCAGCTCCGATCTCTGCTCCTGGGCCAGGGACAGCAGCCAGGGCACGGCTGGAGCTGGGCCAGGGCAGGCTCAGGCTGGAGAGCAGGGAAAGGTTCTTCCCCCAGAGGGGGCTGGGCACTGCCCAGGCTCCCCAGGGAATGGGCACGGCCCCGAGGCTGCCAGAGCTCCAGGAGCGTTTGGACAGCGCTGCCAGGGATGCCCAGGCTGGGATTGTTGGGGTGTCTGGGCAGGGTCAGGAGCTGGATTCATGATCCTTGTGGGTCCCTTCCCAACTCAGGACATTCCATGATTCCATAAAACAATGTAGCTGAAGGAAATGGGGATCCCTCTAAGGCTCAGGTTTACCCAGAGCTGGGCTGTTCACTGTTTCCAGAAGTAATTAATGCACAGATTATTTGGAATACGGCGTCTGTTCCCACACTTAGTGAGCAGCAGCTCATGGATTTGGGCACCGGAGTCCAGCAAGAGCAGCTTGGAGAAATGAGAAGAAAATGAAATTACAGCTGGCAGGAGCCCAGCCCTGCTGTGCAGCCAGACTCAGACTCAGGGTGTGCAGACAGAGAGCCCTGCCCGAGCGTGTTGATAATAGAAACAAGAAAAGAGTGTGATAAGGAGAAGCTGAGAAGGGATAAAAATGAGCCAGGGAAAGGGAGGCTTTTGTTATTTTGTCAAGGAACAAAAACTCAAGGAAGTGAGAAAACTCAGGGAGGAATAATAGCCAAGGCACCAGACAAGCTAATAAATGTCTGATGAACAATGCAGCTCCAGCCAGGAGCAGACAGGAGATGGAGACTATTTTCAATTCAAAACAAAAAAGCAGGAATAGGGCAATAAATAGTTACATTGGAGGGCAAAACTCTGGCAGCCTCATGGAGCTTTGGAAGTGGAAAAGTTCCCCTATTTAAAGGAAATTGTTGGGCATGTAATTTCAACTCTGAGGCAAAAAGTGGTCTGGAGAAGCAAATCTAATTCCAGACAAATATCCCTGACTGCACACAGAGCTAAAGTGCCCTCAGAAGCAAATCCTGCCATGGCAAGGGAGGGATTTTCTCTGGGTTATCCTCAGTGTCCCCCATGCAGGGCTGTGACCAAGGCACAGCTGTCGCAGCACAGGACGCGGCCACAGACACCTGAGGCCACCAGACACTCCAAAAGGAATGAAAATGCCCACTCTGGTCGATGCCACTGATTGTCCAGATGACACAGCCACAGCAGGAACAGCTCAGGCATCTGGGTTTCCATGGGAAGAGATCTTCCCAGAGAGTCCAGCACATCCATGGGCGGTTTTGTGAAGGATCTGCCAACCCAAAGCATTGCTCAGCTTTGCTGTGGCACCAGTGACCAGTCCAGCACAGACTGGGATGCAGAACCAGCTGGGATCTCACCGGAAAAGGTTTCCCAGAGAAGCTGTGGCTGTCCCTGGATCCCTGGCAGTGTCCAAGGCCAGGCTGGACATTGGGGCTTGGAGCAGCCTGGGACAGTGGAAGGTGTCCCTGCCATGGCAGGGGTGGCACTGGATGATTTTTAACCTCCCTTCCAACCCAAACCATTCCATGATTCTGTGATAATTCCCACAACACCAGCATGTGGGAGAAATAGGAATTATTTCAAGCACAGTTTAAAAACTGAACTTGTGCATAAAGCGATTTTTCCACAAGGAAGCCACAAACCCTGAGGTGCTGTCACCTGAACATGGGAAAAGGTCCCTGAACATGGGAAAACCCTGGAGCAGGAGCAGGGCCAGGGCTCCCAGGGAACACTGGGACACCCAAAAATAAGGGAGAAGGGATCTGGCACATTCCAAACCAGATGTAGGGCAGGATTCTGCAGGTGGGGGCCCAGCAAGAAGCCGAAGGGAGGAACAGATCCCAGTCCAAGCCGTGAGAGAGCTGGAATATGCTGCTCCATGAGCAGCCATGAGGAGAAACTGAGGAGACTTCAGCTGGAAACCTCATGTTCCTGTGGAAATGGGGCAGAGGGAGCAGCAGGGAGAAAATCAGAGGATTGAGGGGCTGGAAAATCCTGAGCAAAGGTGTTCCTCACCTCCAGGCCTGGGCCCTGAGCCCTGTCCTGCAGGTCTCTGCTCCCAAACAAAAAATTCCTGGGAGGAATCTTAATAAACCTGATTCAGATTGGGTTCTCTTGGGTTTTTTTTCCTTTTTTTCTTTTTGTCCCAGTGATTTCATTTCACCTCAAGTGTCCATAAATGAGTGGCCCCAGTCTGATTTCCTCACCTGAAGCCTCTTCCAAGGGTGATCCATGTGTCCCATCCCTCCCTGCTGGCTGGAGGACGTTTTCCCTACTCCCTGCACAGAGGGCAGGGCACAGATGGGTCCTTCGAGGCCTGGCCCTCATGAGAGATGGGATTTGGGGTTTTTTGGCAGCAGTGAGCACACTGGGGGACAGAGGATTGCCCTTCGCTCAGAGAAGGTGCCACCAAGGCCTGGCCCTCATGAAGGATTGGATTTGGGTTTTTTTTGGCAGCAGTGAGCACATTTAGGGACAGAGGATTGCCCTTTGCTCAGAGGAGGTGCCACCAAGGCCTGGCCTCCATGAGAGACGGGATTTGGGGTTTTTTTGGCAGCAGTGAGTGCATTTGGGGGCGGAGGATTTCCCTTTTCCCTTTTTCCCAGCTGTACCAGCCCCTGGAGCTGTCCAGCCATAAAACAGCCCCAACACCAGAATCCAACCCCGCAGAGGCCCAAAATCTGCCCAAAGAAGTGTTGTGCTTCAAAGGCCTTCTCTTGAAATCAGGACTTGCAGGCCCAGCTGGATCAACCTGGCCACTGGATCAGAGAAAGAAGGATTTCCAAGTTATCCATTAAAAAAGCAGGACATGGGAAGTGCAGGACTTTTGAGCTATGGGGCTGCCAGGCGAGTCAGGGAGACAGTCCTGAGATTTATGAACAGAATGTGCTCCCCAAGTCCTGCTACAGCTTCGGAACTTGTGGGAAGTCTTATTTATCAACCCCAGGGAAAGGACAAATGTAGGAACGGGCCATGACGGATAATAATTCAACGTGCTGGGTGAATCTCCAGCGAGTGGCATTTTTCATTTCACTCCTGTGTTTGCAGAGAACTTGGCACTGGTGTTGTTTTCATTTAATTTCTCTGTTTGTAAGAGCTCTGCCCATTCATTTTGGCTGGAATCTGATAAGCAGAGCGAACGGAAGACAAGGCACATGTTGCTCTTGAGGCAGGGAAGCTGAAAAGAAAATAGATTTTTATTATCAACTCAAATATTGACTGGATGTCGCAAGGAGGGAGGGAGGAAAAACTTGCTCCAGAGGTAACCTCGGAAGAATCCAAGAATCCCAGGCTGTTGCTGGAAAGTCTTTATCTTCTGGTTTCTTGCTTTGATAAATAAAGTGTCAAAGTGGGAAATGGAGTCTGCATTGTGCAAATGTCACTGCTCAGAGTGGGGAGATGCTCAGCCATGGAAAACAGGGATGGTTGTGAGCTGAAGAAGGGTAAATTTAGTTTGGATATTGGGAAGGAATTGTTCCCTGGGAGGGCAGGGAGGCCCTGGCACAGGGTGCCCAGAGAAGCTGTGGCTGCCCCTGGATCCCTGGCAGTGTCCAAGGCCAGGCTGGACATTGGGGCTTGGAGCAGCCTGGGACAGTGGGAGGTGTCCCTGCCCATAGCAGGGGTGGCACTGGATGTCCTGTAGGATTCCTTCCCTCCCAACCCATTCCATAATTCTGTGATCCTTTCCAACATGGTCACACACCTACAGGAGCCATCGTCCATGGCTGGAGCTCAAGGACTGCTCAGGTTTGGTTAAATTTGGGACAGAGCAGGGCAGGGGCACAGAGCGGTCCCAGGGCTGTGGGTGGTGGCAGAGGGATGTTAGTGTGGGTGGAAGAGCAGTCACAGAACCATGGAATTGTGGAATCGTGGAATCAAGGCTGGAAAAGCCCTCTGAGATCCTGCAGTCCAACCCTTCCCCAGCACTGCAAAGGCCACCACTGACCCATGTCCCCAGGTGCCACATCTGTGTGGCTTTTGGACACTTCCAGGAATGGTGGGGATTCCATCGCTTCCCTGTGACGTGCGGGAGTAAGGGAATGGCCATGGCAGCGTTCCATGGATCTGGGGAGTGCCAGGCAAGGACATGGCTGCAGGGATTGGGGTGTAAAGGCTGGGGGAGCTCAGAGGGACTAAAAGAAGGAAGGGCTCCCTGGTTTTCTTGTTTGATGTTTTTTGTAAAATAAAGATGAAGGAAAAGGAATTTTCCTTCTGAGCCAGCCAGGAACAACCCTGGAGTCCCTCCCCAACTCTTCCTTCTCTTCAAAGTGAGAAAAAACTGGGACAGAGGAGCTCAGCCCCTCAGGCATTGCCAGAGCCAGTGCTGGCTGATGCCTGACACAGATTCCACCAGGAATTCCCATCCGACCTCTTGGCTCGGACCTCCGGGGCAGCCAGGGGTGATTGGCAGGGCTGGGAATAAGGATGGGATGTCTGATGGAAAGGGAAGGGCCCTGCAGTCAGGAATTGGCTGAGAGAGACAGACAGGGAGTGCAAGGGGGCCTTGATGGGAGCATTCCCACTGGGATAAAACACGGCCCATCCAGGTTATCTCATCCCCACGGAACTCGTGGCTCCCGCACAAAATTCAGGAGCTGCTCCTCTTTTGGGAGGCGGGAAATCAGATCCAGTGGTCTGAACACTTCAGATTTGATCCATCAAAAGCAAATTTTCCACATTTCCAGTGATGTGGGAGTGGGCAGCGGGGTGGAGCAGCCCCCAGAGAAGGCAGTGGAGAAGGATTCCCGAATTTTCCTGGAGTGCTGGAGGTGAAGGAAAGCCCTGGCACACATCCAGATCATACATGCTGGTTTCCCTCTGGGGGAGTTTCTTATTCCCATTTTCCTATGCAAGGCTCCCCCTAAAACAAGGAACGGAGCTTGGAAATAAAGGGAGACTCCAAGGAAACAGAAAATGGAAAAACATCCTAAAGCACAGACAAAATGAGGCAGAATCTGAGGAAAAACGAGCTGGAAAAAGATTTGTCCCCTGCCACCACAACCCCAAAACTGGTCCTGGCAAAAGCCTGGAAGCTGAAAAGGGAAAGGAAAAAGCACAAGGATGACTGAAATTGGCCCAAATTTGCTCTGTTTGGCTGAATTAATTAATGTTAGTTTTTATCAGAAATGTGGTTTTTGTGCATAGTATTTAAAATATTGGGGCAGCTCCTTAAAAAAGAGAAGGAAGTTCTTAAAGGAAAAAGAAAGGAAAAGCAAATGGGAAAAAAATGGAAATGGAAATTTCTGCTTTATGGTTGGTTTCAAAGCCATTTCCACTGGAAAAACATGGAAAAGGAACATTTTACTGGAAGGAAATCAGCTGGGATTCCAGGACTCTGTGGGTTAAGGTGCTGAAGCCTTTTTCTAAAACATTATTTTATTATTCCTTGCGTTTTTCATGGGTTTTTTCTGACATAAAAATGGCACTCGGGCTTTTCTCAGGATGAATATTTGGCTTTTTCCTGGTTAAAAGACAAAATTCCCACTTTAGCTTGAACATCTCCACCCCCCTTCTGACTTTCAGCCCAAACCAGTCGTTTGCAAAGGTGACATTCTGCTCTCCAGCAGAATCCGGGGACAAATCCACTCCTTTGGACAGGAATGAAGCTCTCTGGGAATGGCAGAAAGCAGCCAGGGAATGTTTGATGGGAATTTCTCATCTGGGAAAGCCTTGGAGTAATGTGGTGTGGGTGATGCTGGGATTATTTGTCACCAGCCAGGCACTGGGGTTTGGTTAATTGAGGAACTCAGGCACGAAAACCTTGGAGTGCTGAACCCGGGAGAGGCTGGGATGTGACCCTGCCGTGAGGACATTTTGCTGGGCTATAGCAGCTCTTGGATCTTCTGCCATCCCAAACTTTGCTGAAGCGGAGTTTAATCGTGTTTGGAGCGTGGTCTCGGTGCCAGCACAAATTAACTCACGCTGGGCTCCAGGAGTGCGGTGCTCCAAAAGTCCTGCATGATTTATGGAGCTCGGAGGAAAAGTGGGAACGAAATGTGTCGGGTTGTGAGGGGACAAACCAGCCCATGGGGCTTCAGTGGCTCCTCCACATCCATAACTTCAGTTTTCCTCCCAGATTTCCCTCGGCCAGGCTGAGGCAGCTGGGATCTGCCCTCAGGGATCATCTGGCAGCTGCCAGGCCTCATTCCCACCATCCTGGAAGTGCCATCTGGCTCATCCATGCCCTGGATCCACGCGCGGATCCCACCTGGCACCGGGCTGGTCTGAACCTGCCTTATCAATATGGAATATTCCCAATAACTGATGGAGGCAAAGCAATCAATAAGGACACCAAGAAGGGACAATGGAAAGGTCTGGACAGAGATATCCAGGTTTTCCATGTTTTTATGCCTGTGTCACCAGAGATGGGAGGTGTCTGATCTCAGCACCCACTCCAGGCGTGAATGGAAAAACAGCCACAGGCGCGTGGGATTTTCTCCCAAGTTTCTGGAGCAATACATGGATTTTTGGTGCAGGAAAGAAGCTCCCCATGCAAACCTTTGCAGCTTCACCACTGGGATAGAAACAAATCCAGGATGGATCCCTTTTATTTGCCAGGAAAATGATGGAGCCACGGTGGGGCATTTGCTGTGCCCCTGCTTTGGAAAAACTTCCCAGCCATTCCCAATCCCCACCGATGAACCGAACAGATGGAGCTGGTCCCTCATTAATCAACCTCCACATTTGCCTGGGGCTTGCTCTAATTGATTCCGAGCTGAGCTTCCATTCTCCAGAAGGGAAAAATAAAATCAATTTTCCAGCTTTAACTCCAGTGCATCAATTCCATTTCCAGGGGTTTTAGGGTTTGATTTCCTTGGACAATTTTCTGGCACTCTCGGTTTGGAGCGGGAGCAGATTGCTGGAACGATGCTCCAGAGGTGTGCAGGGACACGGCAGGTCTGGTGCACCCACCTGACTCCAGGGGGAGGCTTTGGAAAAATAGGGATTTTTGTAAGTTATCCCTTAGAATCATGGAATTCTGCAGGTTGAAAAAGCCCTCTGTGATCACCAAGTCCAACCATCAGCATGTTCCCCACTAATCCATGTCCCCAGGTGCCACATCCAGAGGTTTTTTGGCTCTTCCAGGAATGGAGACTCCTCCAGTGCCCTGGGCAGCCTGTCCAGGGCACCTCTGGCTCCCAGATCAAAGCACTCCTTAGAGCACTGCAGGGCTTTCCCACATTTCTGAAGGAATATTTTTGGACCTTGCGTTGTTTAAGAGTGCTGGAAGTCGATTTGGAATTTAGGGTTTGGGGGTTGTGCGGCCTCTGGGAGGTCCAAAGTTACTGCCATGGGAAATTCCAGGGAAAATATGTGGGAAACGTGAGTTCAGGAGGGAGGGAGGAAGGGAGGAAGGGAGGAAGGGAGGAAGGGAGGAAGGGAGGAAGGGAGGAAGGAAGGAAGGAAGGAAGGAAGGAAGGAAGGAAGGAAGGAAGGAAGGAGAGAACCTTCTTCCCTCACCTGTTTGCTCCTTCTCCACTGCTTGTGCAGATTTTGGGAAGTTATCAAGGAATATCTCCGGGTTTCTCAGCCAGAATGAGCCCAGCTGGGGAGTCCAGTGAGTCCAGTGTGACCAGTCAGTCCAGTGTGACCAATGAGACCAGTGAGCCCAGTGAGCCCAGTGAGACCAGTGTGACCAGTGAGTCCAGTGAGTCCAGTGAGACCAGTGAGACGAATGAGACCAGTGAGTCCAGTGAGACCAGTGAGACCAATGAGACCAGTGAGACCAGTGTGACCAGTGAGCCCAGTCCCACCTACTTTGCTCCTTCCGGCTGGAATCCCCATGGGATTCTTCTCCCCCCATTGCTGCCAGGCAGACCAGTGACCCCAGTGGGCATTACTGGGAATACTGGGAGCACTTAACTCCCGAGGCAGTTGGAGAGAAAGCACAGCACGAGCAGCAAAGCTTCCTCTGGATCCATCCATCCCGTTCTGGATGCTTGCCCACATTCCCGAGGCCCTGGAAGGTGGGAGAGGGAAGTTCCACAAATGTTATTAAATAGGTTAGGATTTAAGAGGAGCCAGAGCTCTGAGTTAAAGCACAAATTTGGGATCAGGGCTTGGATACATCCATTCAGCTGCTCCAAAATGTAACTTCTGCTAATGTGGCCCATAAAGCTTTCCCTGAAGTTTACATCTCTCTTCTTTTTCCTTAAATCTTCTTTTTTTCCTTGGCCTCTGAACATAAAATCCGACCATTAGTTCCTTTGCTGTGCCCAATTTTTTGTAATAAATGTCATCCTATTCATGCAGGAATTTCTCTCTGTCCCTAATTCTTCATCAAGAGCAGCAATTCTCCTCCTAAATCATGATCTGTGAGCATTTACCAGGAGCCTTTCCCAATTTGCCTCCCAGATCTTATCATTCCAGGCAAAATTGGAAGTGCTGAGCAAGAATGAAGCGTTATCAAACGAGGATCAGACCATCCATAATCCCGATAATCCAAACTGGATTAATTATTTGCAGGAAGTGCTAGAACTGCACTCAGGGCTAAACGGGTCATGAAATTTCATGGGTTAAGCAAAAAGGGGATTTGCCATGGAAATAAACTTTATTAATAAATAGTTAATTGAACCCAAACTTGCTGAGGAGAAATCTTCATATACAGATTTTTTTCTATTTTTATATAAACCACCATTGATTGAGTCCCTTGGAAGTGCTGGCAGGACAGCAGGAGCAGCCCCATGTGGGAAGTGTCCTCCTGCAGCAGGGACGGTCAGGGAAGGATCCTAGGGAGAGAAAGGCCACCACGGATCCCAGGACTCTCTTCCAGCAGTGGGAGGGACAGGAATATTGGGATATTGGTATTCATGTGGCAGAGAATTCCATGTGGGATGCATCCACCTGGACAGCCACATCCATGTGGGATTTGCAAACTGTGAAGGAGACACCTGAGCAGCCTGGGGGGTTCATGTGGCACATTCCAACGCAGGTCGGCTCTGAGGTTCCCCCAAAGCCGGAAAACCTTTCTGCTGTGACATCAGAAGGAGCTGGGACTTGGGGGGATGGACTGCTGTCATTATGGAATCATGGATTTATGGAATATCCTGAGTTGGGAAGGGACCCATCAGGAGCATCAAAGTCCGACTTTGCCCTGCCCAGACACCCCAACAATCCCACCCTGGGCATCCCTGGCAGCGCTGTCCAACCGCTCCTGGAGCTCTGGCAGCCTCGGGGCCGTGCCCATTCCCTGGGGAGCCTGGGCAGTGCCCAGCACCCTCTGGGGGAAGAACCTTTCCCTGCTCTCCAGCCTGAGCCTGCCCTGGCCCAGCTCCAGCTGTTCCCTGGGTGCTGTCCCTGGCCCAGGGAGCAGAGATCGGAGCTGCCCTCAGGAGGAGCTGCAGCCCCCAAGGAGTCTCCCCTCAGTCTCCTCTCCTCCAGCTGAACCTTCCAAGTGCCCTCAGCCCTCCAGACCCTTCCCCATCCCCATGTCCCTCCTTTGGTCTCTCTCCAGCAGTTTCAGCTCTTTCTCTCGAGGTGAGACCCAGCCCGGAGCAGAGCTGGACAATCCCTGCTGGCCAAGGCTGTTCTGGTGCCCCCAGGACAGGGATGTCCCTCCTGGCTCCAGGGCCCTGCTGGCTCCACTCACACAGGTTTTGTTCCAGAGAATTCATGGTTCATAGAAACACAAGGAGCTGGATTTGCATCCCTGCTGCACATTCCACCCGATCCTGCCTCAAATCCCAAACCCTCCTCCACCTCTCCTCAGCTACTCACCGTGCACAGATCAGTGCTCACCACTCCCCGTTTCCCAATGTTCCCTCCTGCTGCAAGTTGGAGTTCCCAAGTCTTCTTAGGGTGTCTTCTCTTTGTCCATTTTACCTTTCCTCAGCCTTACAGGTTTCCCTGGATTTTCTCTTCATTCCAGTTCCTGCCCATAAACTTTGACTCTCTCTAATTTCTGTTTCCAGCAGCTGTAACTTTACCTACCCTGCATTTTTCTCTCCCAAAGGAGCAGAACTCCCTCTAAACCTTCCAGGAGCAGAGCAGCTGCTGTCATCCCAAAGTTCTTCTGCCGGATCCACTCCCTCCTCCCTCATCCTGCAGGGACACGGCTTTGCTTTCCCACCTGCCTGACCTCCCCCATCCCTCCACTCCCTCCTCACCAGCAGCCAGTGGTATCAATAATGCTGAATTATGAATTGGTTTAATGCTATTAAATAATTTACTCACAATCTTAAGTTCTTCCAGCAGTTTGGTGGAGACCAGTGCTTAGCTAAGGAATTTAGTTTGGAATTCCTGAATGTTCGATACTGTATTAATTAAAACAAAACAGAAAAACAAGCGGGAGTGGAGAAGTTAATGGAATAACAGAGGATGGTTCTGTGGAAGGAATAACTCCCAACTGTCTGCACTTAGGAAAGATGATTTAAAGTTTCATCTGGGAGAAATAATAGGATGTAATGGAATCCATGGACAATAATCAGGGCCTTATCTCAAAATGCCAATCTTGCCTCATCTGCTATTCTGGAGAAGATGATTTTGTCATCAATAATGGAAGGAATTGGTCCGTCTCTTCAGAGTCTTGTTCATACAGGGCAGATTCTTCTCTGTCCAGTTATTCCGGAGTTCTCACCAAAAATAAATCCCAGGGCTAAAATGGAAACAATTCCTTTAACCATCAATGAACTCAAAAACTCTCTTTGGGGCAGGGAACACCAGCCTGCTCTGGCCTGGCTCCCACAGCCTTCGGAGCACCCCGAGGGAAAGGGGAGCACCCTGAGGGAAAGGGGAGCAGGGGAGCCCATCCCAGGGTAGAATGCAGGATCTTCTCTCCAGAGAAAATCCTCCACTGCCACTTCCAGGTAAAGACCTGAAGCCTGAAGGAGAAAAGTTCCTCTTTTGTGTCATTTAACCAAATCCCACCGAATCATGGCAGAAAAATCCTCATCCCAGTTTAGTTCTGCATTTGAAAACAGCACCAGGTAGATATTGTGAATAATAATTTATTGAAATGAGGGAACTTAATTGCATTGTCCCATATCCAACTGCAGCTCTAGGATTTTGTCACAGGCACAGGTGATCCTCAACCCCATGGGGTGACCTAGGAACTGGCACTCAGGGATGTCCCATCCATGGCTCCTTTCTCTGAATTCCCACGTGCTCGTGGTGGTCAGGACGCTACAAGGACAACGCCAGATTCCTGACAGGGAGGAGCCCTCCGAAGACCCTTTAAACAGCACTTAGAGGTGCACAGAATATCCCAGGTGGGAAGGGACCCACAGGGATCACCCAGTCCAGCTCCTGGCCCTGCCCAGACACCCCAACAACCCCACCCTGGGCATCCCTGGCAGCGCTGTCCAAACGCTCCTGGAGCTCTGGCAGCCTCGGGGCCGTGCCCATTCCCTGGGGAGCCTGGGCAGTGCCCAGCACCCTCTGGGGGAAGAACCTTTCCCTGCTCTCCAGCCTGAGCCTGCCCTGGCCCAGCTCCAGCCGTTCCCTGGATACTGTCTCTGTCCCTGGGAGATCAGTGCCTGTCCCACTTCTGCAACCCCAGAAGTGCACCCAAACATCAGGAAATCCTGTAAAGAATCCTGACCCCACAGATTTGTTGGGATCCTCTGCTTTAGGCATTTTGGCAACAGCTCTTTATTTTGAGGAGGGATTGGGTGTCCCAATACCTGCACCCAGCCTCATGCTCCAGTCCAGACACCACTCCAGGAGTTGCTCCACCTTGGACCATCGTTCTGGGTGGAATCTTTCACTCCTATCCCTGCAATATGACTCTTCTCAGCATCACTTTTGAGAGCTGGGTTGTGACAAGCCAGGCTCAGGGCTGTGGCCTTAGCAGAGAGAAAATAATCACTGTAATAACTCTTCTTCCCAGGCTTCTTTACTCTTCTGGAATGATTCACTTCATCCCTGTCACCACTGATCAGCTCCAGCCAATGCAAATTCCAGCTGCAGGAGGAGACTCTATTTTCTCCTTGCTCCGTGAGATTCATCTTAGTGAAGAAAAGCTTCTGGAATTACACCTGCTTAATAAAAAATAACTGCCTGATGTGAGTGGAACGGTCTGACACAGGAATTTTTGGTGAGGAAAGGTGTCCTGTGGCCTCTCTGGCACCTGTGGAGCTGTGGGGTTTCCTTACAACACTGCGTCAGATCGGTGGAGCAATTAGTGTGGGGCAATTAGCCTGGGAAAGTTGATGTGGGACAATTAATGTGGGACAATTAATGTGGGGCAGTTAATGTGGCGCAATTAGTGTGGGGCAGCTAATGTGGGGCAGTTAATGTGGCACAATTAGTGTGGGGCAGCTAATGTGGGACGATTAGTGCGGGGCAGTTAATGTGGGGCAATTAATGTGGGGCAGTTAATGTGGAGCTATTAAAGTGGAGCAATTAATGTGGGGCAATTAATGTGGGGCAGTTAATGTGGAGCAATTAATATGGGGCAATTAACGTGCGGCAATTAATGTGGGGCAGTTAATGTGAGGCAGTTAATGTGGGGCAATTAAAGTGGAGCAATTAATGTGGAGAAATTAATATGGGGCAATTAACATGGGGCAATTAATGTGGGGCAATTGACATGGAACAATTAATCTGAACCCAGCTCTCATCTCTGTAACGTGATTAGAAATCCTCCTGGATCCTGTGAGCTGCCAGGACCCGAGGGTGGGGTTCAGGTGTCCCCAAGGGGGTCACTCTGCCCAGTCAGAGCTGCGGGGGTTTGAGCCAGCCTAAAGGAGGGATCTGAAAGAGCTGATCCTAAAGAACCTGTTTCCTTCCTGGATCTCCAGGCAATCCACAAGCTGGCCTAGCTGTGGATGTCTTTCCTTAGGTTAAATTAGGAGAAATTAATCCCATCCTGAGCACCCAGGATGAAAATAAATTCCTCTGTCGCTATTCAACGAACAATTCCCAATAAACGCCTTTCCTGTGTTGAATATTGATCAACCCAGGTTCTTCCACCTCTCACACCCGAAGCCTCTGGGAACAGGAGATCCAGCTCCTCACCTGGGACACGTCCTGATAGTCGGGAATCACCGGAGGGGTGTCACCCCCCTGGCCCTGTCACACCCCCTGCCTCACCCTGCTCTGTTGACAAGTTCGGGTCCTTCGCACTGAGGCTTTTTGGGGCTGTTCTGCTGCCGGACGTGGCAGTGCCAATTTTAGTGGTTGGACTCCAAGATCTTTGGGGTCTTTCCATGCCTAATAATTCTATGGATTCTCTGATTCTATGGATGCCCTTGAGTCACTGGCTGGGGGCTGTCCCGCCTGACTGAACTTCCCAGATGGAGAACTTCCCTTCTCCCCTTGGTTCATTACAGGACCCCATTGTTCCTGCCAGTGGAAAGATGTGAATTGATAAAAACTTACAAAGTTTTGCTCATTTTCAGCTGTCAAACGCCAGAAAATTATCCCGGTGTGAATGCCAGAAAATTATCCCGGTGTGAATGCACTGCAGGGAGTGACTCTGACAATCCCATGGTGTCACAAACACCGGGATCAACCTGAGATGTGACCATGGGAGCACGGGGAGAGAATCCCTGCAAGGAAAACAGGGAAGAGGGCAGGGAAGAGGGGAGTAAAAAAGAAGAAAGGAAGGGATGTGATAAAGAAGTGCACCAAGGCATTTTCATTTATCAGAACAAATCTGTTTGTTCTCCTGTTTGCTGAAGCAGCTCATGAATTTTGTTGGGCAAACAGACAAACCCAGTAACTAAAGGCACATTAGTTCCTTCATTTCTATTTATGAATGTGGAGTGGGAGAGAAACATGATAGGAAAAGGAATGGATACGGGATAATTCTCTTTTTTAAATTAATAGTTGGGTATTTCTCCGTGGCTCATTCATCTCAGTCTGGCCTGTGGAGGAGCAGGAGCCTCCCGGCTGAACTCCCACTGCTCCATCCCAGCGGAGCTACAGAAGCTGTTCCCAAGGAATGGGGAACTGAGACAGGGAAGTGTCCAGGGTTGTATATCTGTGGTGAATGGAGTTGGTGACAAGGCCCAAGGGTGTGACAAGGCTCAGGATGGAGGCTGGGTCTGTTTAATGTCTTTATTGATGACCTGGATGAGGGAATTGAATGTTCCCTCAGTCACTTCACAGGAGACACTGGTTTGGGGAGTGTGGATCTGCTGGAGGTGGGAAGGGTCTGCAGAGGGCTCGGGACAGGCTGGATCCGTGGGCTGAGACCCACTGACTGAGGCTCAACAAGGCCAAGTGCCAGTTCCTGTCCTGGGGTCACAACAACCCACGGAGCGCTCCAGGCTGGGGCAGAGGGGCTGGAAAGCGCCCAGCGGGAAAGGCCCTGGGGGTGCCGGTGACAGCGGCTGGACAGAGCCCAGGGGTGCCCAGGTGGGCAAGAGGCCGAGGGCAGCTGGGCTGTGCCAGCCCTGGGGTGGCAGCAGGAGCAGGGCAGGGCCCGTCCCCTGTGCTGGCACTGCTGGGGCACCTCCAGTGCTGGGGCAGCTCTGGGACCCTCCTGACAAGAGAGACCTGGAGGGGCTGCAGCGTGTCCAGGGAAGGGAACGGAGCTGGGAAGGGGCTGGAGCCCCAGGAGCGGCTGAGGGAGCTGGGAAAGGGGCTCAGCCTGGACAAAAGGAGGCTCAGGGGGGACCTTGTGGCTCTGCACAACTCCCTGACAGGAGGGGGCAGCCGGGGGGGGTCGGGCTCTGCTCCCAGGGAACAGGGACAGGAGGAGAGGGAACGGCCTCAGGCTGTGCCCCTGGATCCCTGGCAGTGTCCAAGGCCAGGCTGGACATTGGGGCTTGGAGCAGCCTGGGACAGTGGAAGGTGTCCCTGCCCATGGCAGGGGTGGCACTGGATGGGCTTTAAGGTCCCCTCCCACCCAAACCATTCCACGATTCTGACATGTCTTGGATGCAGCCAAAGGTCCTCACAACAGCACTGCTCCATCCCAGAGGTTTCCATGTGGGATGAGGAGACAGCCAAGGGGTGATGGAAGCGTGTCCAAGGATTCAGCATCGTAGGCCTGCACACAGGAGAATGGGAAGAAGGGAAGCACTGGAGTACAGGGTAAAAACAGGGAGATGAGCAAGGACACGAGGGAGAAGGAGGGAAAATGCAGAAGGGAGGGTGGAGCAGACCTGGAGAAGACAGAGGAATTTTGTTTTGTGTGTTGGAGGATGAATGATGGGCCTGATGTGGGAAAGCAGGGCCTGAATGCAGAGCTGAGCTGCAAACACAATAATGACACAAATTCCAGGGAAAGCACAGTTTTTCATGTAAAACTGATGTTTCCTCATAAACCTTTATTTATCCAAAAAAACGAAGAGCAATCTCTGAGCCATGTACGAGCATTTATCACCTGGGAAGGTGCGGGCAGGAGAAGGGGCTGGTTATTCAGACAAATTATATTCAGATTATTACTGAGCCCAAGCACTGTGGGAGTTCTACAACTCTGAACAAGCAGGAGCCTTCTCTGGTTTTAAAAATGAGCCCATCCCGAAGCCCTGCAGAACTGCAGGGGAAAAAATTCCATCTCCTGGCCTGTCAGGCTTTGTGTGCTGGTGGAAACGGGAGATATATATTTATTTAACACAGAAAATAAGTGTAGATGGGATTGAGAATTTAAGGAGGTTCTGTGCCATGGTTCTGGTGGCTTTGTTTAAGCCTCTATTTGTCGAGGGTGGACAGAGAAATTGTCTATAAAAACAAAGAATGACATCACTTTTCCTGTCTCCGTGTCACTGCCTTGTCCAATTTTTTGTATTTTCCTGGAGTTTTTGAGCTGTCCTTCAGCTCCCAGCCAGGGATTTCCCGTCTCTGCTCCCACCTGTAAAACAGGGCTCTGATGCCTCCTCCAAAAATTGAAACAAAGCACAGCAATAACAGCCAGGAAAAAAAAGTAAAAAAAAGCCCAGCAATATTTCCCAAAACTGTTCCCAAGGTCACAAAGTCAAGCAGTCAAAAATTAAGAGGTGTCAGATTTGAGCTGCCTGGAAAATCTTCACTTAGCCCTGCTGTGTGTGAGCATTCTAATCCAGCCTTAAACACGGGATCATTCCTGCTCCTGAGGCAGATCCTGCTCGTTCCAGGCTCGGAATAGACTTGCTCCTGGAAGAGCAGCTCTTCAATATTTCATTGGGTCTCATCGTTCAGCGTGTGGCTCCATGCATTATTTACTGCAGACAGCGCTGAGTACAGAATTATTAATTTCTTACCAGCTCTTGCTCTTGTGCTTCCCCACCCAACCTTTCTTCTTCCCCGAATTTAATGAATTTATCTGAACAATGTGTCTGAAAGGGGGATCAATAAAACACTTCTAGTTTATTGGGGGGGGGGGGGAATGATGCATGCAAAAAAGGGTTGAAGTCAAAATAATCTGATTTTTGGGGTTGCATTTTGGCTCTCTTTAGCACTGACAGGTTTTTAGGGATCTCTGTTTCCAGAGCACGTTGGGCTGGGTGGGTTCTGCCTTGTTGAGGATGGGGAGAGCCCCAGGGGATTTAGGGCAGGATTCACCTCCCCTGAAAAAGAGATATCAAACCTAAAGCTGATTATCCTGCCCTTACCAGGCATGCAGAATAAAGCCAATAAGGAGCCAGACAGCTCGTTTTGGGTTGTCCCAGGTGAATCCTTTCCATGGAATTAATGAGGCAAGACTCCCAGGGGACTCTGCAGCCTCATTTGTGCAGAGCTGGGTGAGTCAGCAGGGAGGGGATGGGAATTCTGGGGTCGTGGTGGGGATTGGTGCTGGGAAGGGCCACACTCAGCTCCTGCCCGGGCTGCAAGGATCCCGGGGGATGCTCCAGGATTGGCCTTCTCACGGAATCACGGGATCTGCTGAGCTGGAAGGGTCCTTTCCACAAGGATCAGTGAGTGCCACTGCTGGCTCTGCTCAGGACACCCCAACAGTGGCACCAAAAAGGTCCAAACGCTTCAGTGAAGGTTTTTCAGTGCCGGCTTTCCATGAAAGTCACCTCCTGCTTTAAACATCTTCCACTCGCTCGCTCTCTTCCGTGTCTCACGTCCAGGCACACGTGGATTTAGCCAATTCTCCTGGAATTCTGCCTCTGGAGACCACCTGCCTTTGCTCCGTGAGAGAGTTTGTCCTATTTTGGCGGTGAAACAAGTTCCAGTACACAGGCAATGGGAAATCCCTTCTTAGGGTGGCTTCTGAGACCACCCACAGTGACTGTTTTGGGGAAAATCGGCTGTTTTGGAAAAATTCGGCTGTTTTGGGAAAAATCGGCTGTTTTGGAATGAGGAATCCAAGGCTGAGCCCCTCAGCATTATTTAACTGGACCCAGTGAGCGAGGGACGCTAAAGCTCAGCTCAAGGGTTCTTCCCACAAAGCCAAAGGCTCTGGCAGGAGGGAATATTTCCAGCTGGAAGAAATAATTCCTTCCCCAGGAACTGCCTGTGACTCGCTGATTATAAAGTTACATTTCTCTTTTATAGTGCAATATTTCTGTGGGAGGAAATCCAGGGGTTTATTCACCACTCGTGGTGGCGGAGGAGGGGTTCTCCCTCTCCCCTCTGAGCTGTGCTGCACAGGGGAGGAAATTCTTCAGCCCTAGCAAGATGGGGGGGAAAAAAAAAAGAAAATTCGCATTGAGCTGGATCCCGAGAAATATTTTTGGATGCTTGAACCAAATGGAAAGAAATCTTCTGCAGCAGGAATGCTGGGAAGTTTATTCCCAGCAGCCACACCCAATTTGTTTCTGGGTTCATGTGATTCCGCAGTATTTAATTAAAAATAAACTCTCATTTAACACTCAGATCCCAAAGGAGATCGAACAGAAGGCAAAAAAAGTCAGTTTTCCCAGTGGGCAGAGCCTGGGGTGCTGCCACGAGGAAAGGCAGTGGCAGATTTTAAGTGGCACCAGCTTGGTTCACTCCAGGGGCACCAAAGCTGGCGCTGCCCTCGGAGAAGAGAAACCAGATCCAGTGAAAAAGCTCCACTGTGGGAAAGGAAAACACAGAGAGAGATCAGCTTAGGCTTAGGCTTAGGGTTAAGGCTTAGAAGTGTGGCTTTCCAGGAACCTACAGGAAAGGTGGAGAGGGACTTTGGCCAAGGGATGGGGTGACAGGACACAGGGAATGGCTTCAAAGGGGCAGAGAGGAGGTGGCAGAGCCACTGGAGGGAGGAAGGCAGGGAAACCTCTGGGCACGAGGCCTCCAAAGGCTCAAAGAAAGGAACAACCTCTCCTCTATTTATGTCTTTAACACCCAGATCTTCATCTCTGGGAGAGCTGGGGGTGCTCACCTGGAGAGGAGAAGGCTCCAGGGAGACCTCAGAGCCCCTGCCAGGACCTAAAGGGGCTCCAGGAGAGCTGGAGAGGGACTGGGGACAAGGGATGGAGGGACAGGACCCAGGGAATGGCTTCCCAGTGCCAGAGGGCAGGGATGGATGGGATATTGGGAAGGAATTGTTCCCTGGGAGGGTGGGCAGGCCCTGGCACAGGGTGCCCAGAGAAGCTGTGGCTGTCCCTGCATCCCTGGCAGTGTCCAAGGCCAGGCTGGACATTGGGGCTTGGAGCAGCCTGGGACAGTGGAAGGTGTCCCTGCCCGTGGCAGGGGTGGGATGAGATGATCCTGAAAGTCCCTTCCCACCCAAAGCATTCCATGATTCCATAACTCCATGATCCCGAGAGGACGGAGCCAATGCCACAAAGGGCCACTCCCCAGTCCTGGCATTTTCCAAGTGCTGCCTGCTGGAAGGAGCTGTGCCAGCATTCCTTGAACACAACGCTTTGATACCAAACACAGAACTTTGTGGTATTTAAATGGATTTCACGGACAGAGATATTTTTCCCTGCTAAGTGTGGAATGAGCCTGGTAATTTGTGTTTAATCAAACATCCTGCAAACAACATCTGGATTTTATGGGATGAGGTGGGGTCTGCACCTGTGGCCCTTCAGGAGCCTTTCCCACTTTTTATACTTTTATTTTTAATTTGAATTTGTGCTGCTTCACCACCCACTGCTGGTCACTTCCCTGGTGCCTCACAGAGCACATTCCCACGTCCTTCCCTTCCAGTCTGTTTACACATCACATAACAAATCACTTTTCAGCCTATTTTTTTTTTTTTTGATAGTTAGAATGTATTGAATTCCTTCTGTGTTTCATAAAAACTCATTTCCCAAGCTTCCAAATAATTGTATTGCTGCTCACTCTTCTAGCTTCAATTTTTCACTTGACTAAATGCACTTTTCCAAGATTAATCCCATCATTGCCCGTGAGATGTAAAATAACCAACTAATCCCAGGTTTATCTACTTGAGGATCACCCCCGGTCTTTTTATCCCTGGGCTGGGGAGATCCCATGAAAATCTTGGATTTTGGGGAGGAAAGAGGTGGGGTTTGTGTGCAGACAGCGAGAGGGTTGGCCCCTTCAGCAGAGGCTCCTCCCAAACCTCGTTGCTGACGCCGAAATTGCGGCATTAATGGGACGCTCGGTGCTTTGTCCTGGTGGCGTGGGGTTGGCACAGGCTCTCGCCACCTTTGCCACAAGTTGTGATGTCTCCTTCTGCACCCAGCCATCCTTAATGATGAAATGAAACCCAATCTGCCTCTGGGAGACGCCAGGGCTGTGCTGGAGGCAGCAACTGGCAGAAGTGTCCCAGTATCGCCAGGACAGAATCCCAGCCATGATCACCAGGATCTTTCCCAGGGCTTTAATGGACAAATTCTATGGGATATTTATGTCTTGGTTTGGAAATCCTCCATCATTAGGAGTTCTTGGGATGAAAGCGGACACTGATCCATCTTTAATGACCCCAGCATTTGGAACAGGAGTTAGCATTGATCTGCTCTGGGGTTCTGGCAGGTGCTGCATCAAACCAGATGGGGTTCAAGGGGCCAATTCCTGCTGTCTCAGGCAGCCAGGTGTTGGTTGGGAAGGGTCCTGGGCGTGCTCCTATCCCACATCCTTCACCCACCATGGAATGTGTCCAGTACTCCAAAATAAGGGGAAAAACTCCCCGGGGGAATCGCAGCCATGATCACCAGGATCTTCTCCAGGGCTTTAATGGACCATTTCTACGGGATATTTATGTCTTGGTCTGGAAATCCTCCCTCATTAGGAATTCTTGGAGGAGTTACAGGGATGAGATGGTCAGCAGGCACTGATCCATCTTTAATGATCCCAGCATTTGGAACAGGAGCTTCCATTGATCTGCTCTGGGGTTCTGGCAGGGGGAGGCTGAAACCAGAGGAGGTTCAAGGGGCCGGTTCCTCCTGGCTCAGGTAACCGTGAGAAGGGTCCTTGGTGTGTTCCTATCCCACACCCTTCACGCTCCACGGAATGTTGTCCTGTACTCCAAAACAAGGGAAAAAACAGCCCCTGCCTGATGCCTTGAGAGGCCACCTAAAACAGAGACTGGACAGGAGTGAGGGAATAAGGTCGGTATTTATTTGAAAGGCCTTCAAAGGTACCCCTGGGGAGCCAGAGGCTGCTGCCAGGATGGACCCCGAGGTGGACGGCAGGTCACGAGTTCTTCACACTTTTATAGGTTTGGTTCATTTGCATACCAGGGTTAATTCTCCAATTAAAGCTTCAGTTAATGGTGTCCTTTCCCCTCAGCTTGCCCTCTCCCTTTAGAGGCTTTTGGTTTACACTTTTTGGGCCTAGGACGGTCTGGGTGTCCTTGGAGAGCAGGCCCGGAGAGGCTTTGTTGTGTCTGCCTGGCACGAGAGAGCAGAAATTAACAGGCTACAAGAAACTCCAGAGTTACACACCGGGCAGTGCAGGATTTGAAAAATATAAAAGTTAAATCTGAGGCCTCATGCCAGCTTGGCCTCCAGGAAGAGAGGAGCGCAGGGAGAGAGAGCTCTGGGTGGTGTCCTGGGACCCCTCTGCAGCTGGAAAACTTGGGAGCATCCTTAGGATCCTTAGGTGAGACCTGCACCCCAAAGAGCAGGACCTGAGAGTGCCCAGAGTTAAAATGTCAGGAAAGATCCCAACAAAGCAAAGATTCTGACAGCAACAAATGCTGAACTTCCATTTCCAAGTTGTTATTTGTGCTTTAAGCGCAATTTTAGAAGATTTTCAGTGCCAAACTCACCTCTCCCTGCCCAGCCTCCAGTGCACCCCAGGGTGGGGGAAGGAATCAGGGTAGGACCCAGGCTGGGAGTCAAGACAAGAACTTGGCAGGAAATTTGGAGCAGAGGATTGAATCAATAAAGCTCAGCCCATCCCAGCTGATGGAGCTCACTTCCCTGGTGGGATGTATCCCATTGCTCCCTTGGACTTCCTTGGGCAGCTCTTCCTTAAAGGAGCATCAGAGACGGATTTGGCTGCCATGCCTCGATCTGAACCTTTTCCAACTCCACACTGCAGGAATCATCAAAGGCACGTTGCAGGGTGTTGTATCCACTGGAGGGGTTATCTCCAAGCGGATTTTCCCATGCTGGGATCTGCTGGAGACCCTCAGGCCGTGGCTGTAACTCTTGAAGTGTGGCCAGGAAGGGAGGGCATTTCCCCTTCTGGTTTCTGCGCAGACACCGCCCTCCCCTGCTGTGCACAGCTCTGGTTTAACCAAACTCAGCTTGTTGGATTAGAGGCGTATCCTTCAAAAGCCACCAAAGAGGTCACAGTGGTGCCAATCCTTGGGTCATTCTAGACCTGATTGTGCTGGTGGTGACACAAAACCTGCTCTGAGGAGCAGCAGCTGCTGTCAATAATCACCTGCCAGGACCTGGGTGTGTCAGGAGGGGCTGGCAGGGCGGGTTGCCCCTCCTAGAAGGAGTTCCATGGATGCCAAGGAAGTGGCGGGACATTGGCACCATCCCTGCAGCTCCGGCTCTGCTGAGGTGAAGGTGGAATTTCACAGCAGAACCTGCCCAGGCTCGGTTGGGTTTTCCCAGGAAGGTTTTCCATGGGGAACAGACACGTGTGGGCAACTATCCATTACCTGGAGAACTCCCTCCCTCCCTCCCTCCCTTCTTTCCTCCCTTCCTTCCTTCCTTCCTTCCTCCCTTCCTTCCTTCCTTCCTTCCTTCCTCCCTTCCTTCCGAATTCCTTCTGAATTCCTTCCGAATTTCTTCCTTCCTTCCCTCCTCCCTTCCTCCCCTGGCAATGGAACAGAAAACGAACAATCAATCATGCCAGTTATTCCTGAGCTGGCTGTTCCCTTCATGCCATGGGTTTGTAGAGATCCATCCCACCTCTCCCTTCCCTAATCCAACTTCTCAGATGCAGAATCCTGGTGTTCATGGCTGTTCCTGGAGTAAAAATTCACATCTTTGTGAATCGATTTAATCCCATCTGCTGCCCTTTCCTCTCTGTTTGGTTCAAGTCCTGTCCCACTTGTCTGGCAGAAGAAAGGAGGAAAAAAGGAGGAGCAGAGCCTCACGACGGGAGCAGGAACCTGCATCCTGGATGATTTTGCTGCTTCTTGTTGTCACAAGGATTTCCAACATTTTTTTCCCAAATTTCATTCCCTCTGTGAATTTCAGTCCCTTCCACTCGGTTCTAATTTAATTCCCGACCTGTGTTTTCTCTGATTTCAACAGTTATTTATCCACGTGAGGACCTTCCCTCTCATTCCACGGCAGCTTCACTTCCTCAAGATACTTTTGATTTTTCTCTTTTTGGTGAAAGACTCTGTAGAATGCCTTTGGCAATGCAAATCCTTCATCAGCTGGGTCTCCCTTATCCCTGTGTCCACAGACTCCTCCAAAGGCTCTGGAGCACCATTTCGCTTCACAGAATTCCATGGACTCTCCCCATCATCCTGATTTATCCATGGATCCTCTTTTAGATCACATTTATCCGGCAGGGGTGTGCTGCCACTCCGGATTTTCCTGAACTTTACACTGGATCCTCTTTAAAAACGGGAACCACGTTGGTGATTTCACCTTTCTACATTCCAGCTTTGCCACCAGTTATTAGAGCAGCAATTCTGCAGTGGAATCCCTCGGGTATCTGGGAAGAATATCCCTTGTCTGGGGGATTTGTGAATAGATTTGGATCCGCTCTGGGATCTCTTTCATTATGGGAATGATCCTTTGATGTGTCCCCTTCCAAAGAAAGGAGCAGGAGCCTCCCTTGATCCCTTTCCCAGCAAAAGCAGCTGCAAACATGGGATTCATTTTTGTTGGGCACTTCTTTCCCTAAATTTGGATGATCCTTGGGCATTTTTGGTATCCTTTTTCCCTCTGGACAGTCCTGCTGGCTTCTCTTGGCCTTTCCGAAGTCCTGGTGGTGAAATCTATTTCCTCAAAATCCCAGAGTGACCTCTGCTTCCTACACCACAGACAAGGATTTTGTTCTGATGATTGTTCTTTCATTTTACTCTCTTATTTCCATTCCTTTTATTTTATTCTCCATTTCAAAACAAGAGGCATAGCAAGGAATCATTTCCATTTCGTGATTGAGTCCCCATTTTTGAATTTAAACCTATTTTTCTTTATTTTTCTTATTCCCCCCACTGAATATCAGCACTTCCTGGTGACTTGGAACAGCTTTTCCGGGAGCATTTCACTCAGGTGCTGTGCCCTGGGTGCAGCCAAGTTGAGAATTTGTTTTCCTCTTGCTGTTGTTCTGGCTGATTTTCCAATTCCGTGTGTGATGGGAATTTCCTGCCATCCAGCCCAGGAAATAAAGCAGGGAGGGAATGTTATCCATCTAAATCAGTTTACGGGTTTCTCTAACTCCATCCCCTGTGAAGCTGCCTGGGAGCACCAAGGAAATGCCCTCGTGCTGCTCACAGCAGGACAGGATTGAGCTGGGAAAGAATCCAGGCCTGGAATGTGTGGGAATAGCGAACAGGTCCCTCTTTTCCCTGAGCCAGGAAAGCTGAACCAGCAGCGCTGGCTACAGAAAAACTGAACAAAGTGGGTACAACCCACGAGTCCTTGTCTAATTCCAGTTTGGACATGAAGCCTTTGGAAATAAATCCTCTTTCCATTAGCGGAGCCGTGCTGTACAAGCAGAGCAGGCAGGCCTACAGGAATATTTGTCAGGCCGGCTCCGTTTGCCGTGTGTACAACCCAGAATATCCCAGGAACAAACAAATACCATCAGCAGGGAACAAGGCCGGCTCATTCCCTCCCCCTGCCCTGTTCCGGCACCAAGGTGGGTCACGGAGAGCTCCAATTCCACTCATTCCCCCGGGCTGACCCAAGCCTGCCTTACAAGCTTTCCTCAATTCTTTTCACCCTAAAATAATTGCAGTTTCTTGCCCCTGCTGTGCTCTTTGGAAAGTCATTCCAGGACATAATTCCACAGTGGTTTGGAGTGGGGTTTTTTTTCAGTCTAAATTTACTCATGGGCACTTTGACATTATTGCAGCATTATCCTCTAACTTAAATATTCATTTTTGTTGTTATTTACTCGCCCAGAGTGTTTTGAAGAGCCACTGGGTTGACTCCAAGACTTTCTTTTCCTGGGTTAAATAGTTCTGGGAGCTTCTGGAGTGGTGGCAGCCTGGGAGCTGCTCCCTCAGCACCGGGATTTTCTCCTCTGGGTGTTCAAGAAGTGGCACTTGGGCTCTGAACTCGCATCAACCACACAGCCAATAATGTAAATAACGTAAATAATAACAGGTCTATCCCAGTTCTCTGTTATCCTGGAGCATCCTCCACTCCTGCTTTAGTGGCTCAGCTTTTATTTGATAATTCTGTCAAAAAACGGACTCAGTTATTTAATTAATTAATTGATTGATTTGTTTTCTCCTGAAAATCCCCAGTGATGGATGGCAGAGAGCCCCACTGAGCTCCCAGGGATTTCAGCTCTGGATGCAGGAGGGATGGAAAAGGTGCTGTTCCCTCTGGTTTGGGGTTTGCAGGGTGTTGCATCCCCCCTTTTACTGCTGGGACACCCCAAACCTTTCCCAGCCCCATCCAGCCCCATCCCAGCCCCATCCCAAACCCTTCCCAGCCCCTTCCCAGCCNGGTCTCCTGAGCTGTAAATCATTCCAACATTTCATTTATTGCTCTAAAGCTTCCGGGGAGCCCCAGGCCTGTCTGGATGCCTGGGAATTCTCTGGGAGACAGCTTTTTCCAGGGATGCCTTTGTGCCTTTGCAGGGAGGGAGCATGAGCTGTTCTTCCAGCCCCAGCTCAAATTAAGCAGGAAAATGGGATTTTGATCCCACCTGCAAGCAAAGCTTCCCTGAATTCCTCATTTGTGAAGCATTCCTGGCCTTTTTTTTCCTCCCGATTCCTGCCATCCCTCCCCTCCTGTCCTTCCCCTGCCCCTCCCTTCCCTGCCCAGGAATTTTTGATGGGAATTCTGCGAATGGAGCTGTGCTGTTTCCAGCTAATAGAACTCCAACCACTGGCACTGCCCCATTAGAGAGGAACCCTCCCCCAGTAAATTAAACCCAGGCCGTAAATGGGAGCAGTTTGAGTGTTTTTATGGCTACATAAAACCCTGGAAGTTTATTGCTGTTGAACAAACATGGAATCGGATTTTTAAAGCTGAATACGAGACCCCCAAAAGGTCCAAAATCTGCATTTCCCTTCAGATCCACTGTGGAAATTATGGAGAGTTTTAAGCCATTAATAAATCCAGGGCTTCTGCCTGGAAGATGTCCCAGCTGGGCAAAAACCATCAGGAAATATCAAAATTCAGTGGAACAAAGCGGAGTCTCCCGTTTAAAATTCCCTTTGTCTACAAAGAGGTCCTGTGAGAACTTTAATAAAGAGCAGAAAAGCAAAGCTGGTTTGGGCATCTTAAATCCAGCCTGTGAAAAATGAAAGTAAAAGGGTTTTTTTTTCCTATCTCATGGAAAGCTGACTGCTAAAACACGGCAAAAACAAACACAGCCAGGCCAAGCTGGAATATTTAACGTGGGGTTGTTGACCTGATATCCCACGATTTGTAAAACCATTGGAAAAAAACCTGGTTTTCTAAGGGCTGGGGAGATTCCTCTGAACTAAACTGAGCTGAGCTCTGAGCTCTGCCCTGCAGGGATTAGTGGGACATCAGTGGCAGCAGGACAGGGAGTGGGATCAAAGACCGGATCCAGGATTCCTTTTTTCCCTGCCTCTGCCCTTTATTGTTATTTTTACTCACTCCTTTCCCATTTGAAGCCGGCCTGGGTTGAGCGAGCATGGAAATGTTTGAGCTGCTCAAAGGCCATGTTCCTTCCCTCTTTTTTCCAGGGATATTCAGGGCCTGGGATACTGGGTTTGCTCTCCTGGCCCACACAGTGCCCGGAGCACAGGGAAAACCCTCAGGGGACATCTCTGAAGGGGAAAAGAATGAATTTTGGGAATTCCCACCTGACAGATCCTTACTTTGTCAGATTTTACTCCCATGGCTCTGGAGTCAGGGTGCCCTGGTTTGGGCAGGAAAAAGGCACATCCAGCCAGGGAATGAGCTTTTCCCTAGAGAAATTCTCTCATAACCTTTGTTGGGAAGGATGGAGGAAAGAAAGGGTGGGAAGACCCCCTTTTCCAGGAACGGAGCAGGGATTGGGACGTCTCAGCCCTGCCCCTCATCAATTATTTCTCCCAGTTGTCAAGGGCGGCTTGAATTTTCTGGCCACAGGAACATTCTGGCGCTTTCCCAGAAGTGGTGAGGATTGGGCAAAGCTGGAGGTGCCCAAAGTGGGGTGCAGAGAAGGTGGGGGAGCACGGAGGGGATCTGTGGGGTGGGAATTGCCAAGGGTGGTGTTGATGTCCTGCACATGGAACACGGAAACTCAGGAGTGCAGGAGGCTCCGACCAGTCCTGACATGGCTAAAATTAAACATCATTTCTGCGGTTTCCTTTGGACAGAGCATTCTTCCTGGCTAAAGGCCCACCTGGATGATGTGTAGAGGGAATTCCATTATTCTGGGGTATTTTTAGGGATGTGTGACGGTTCCTTGTGTTCGGGAAGGGCATTTCCCTGTCTTTGGTATCAGATGTGTCTCAAGGAAACTCCCGAGCTCCTGCAGAGCCCTGCCTGGATGTGTCAGCACCTGGAGGGTGCAGATCACTCTCAAGATGAGAGAATTCCAACTCTCCAGCAGTGACAATAATCTGCAGCCATTCAGGAGTGACTACAGCGAATAAACCACTGGGATGCTGATGGGAAAAGAGGAACAAGAGATAAAAATCCTGTATTTTTAGCTGAGGGAATTCCGAGGGATCTCAGGAAGCAGGGATGGACTCCTCACTTTGGGCTGAGCTGCAAATTCATTTCAAGTGTAGCTGTCACCAATAACTGCCCTCAAATGTCTCATGGAAGAGAAAGTCAATTTAATGAGGAAGAAAATGGAAAATCCATTCCAGCCAGCCTTCCCTTCCCTTCCCTTCCCTTCCCTTCCCTTCCCTTCCCTTCCCATGGGTTGGCAGAGGGCACGAAGGACTCCTTGGACAGCTGTGTCCCCTCAGCCCTGTGCCTATGTGTGGGCCATGGAAATGTCACTCCAGCTGCAGATCCAGCTGGATGTGGGAAGCAGCTGGAGAACCTTTGAAAGGCTCAGAGAATTGGGATTGTTCACCTGGATAAGAGAAGGCTCCAGGGAGACCTCAGAGCCCCTTCCAGGACCTAAAGGGGCCCCAGGAGAGCTGGAGAGGGACTGGGGACAAGGCATGGAGGGACAGGGCACAGGGAATGGCTTCCCAGTGCCAGAGGGCAGGGATGGATGGGATATTGGGAAGGAATTGCTCCCTGGGAGGGTGGGGAGGCCCTGGCACAGGGTGCCCAGAGAAGCTGTGGCTGCCCCTGGATCCCTGGCAGTGTCCAAGGCCAGGCTGGACATTGGGGCTGGGAGCAGCCTGGGACAGTGGAAGGTGTCCCTGCCCATGGCAGGGGTGGGATGGAACGTCCCATAGGATTCCTTCCATCCAAAACTGCTCTGGGATCCCGTGCTCCTGTGACCTGGCTGCTCTGCTTGTGCCCAGCTCCACCTGGCAGCTCCTAAATCGCAATTTCAGAGTTTATGGATAATTTCCTTGCTGAAGAACCAGTTTAATTTTAGGAACATTGGGGGCTTTTTCCCTGTTTTCAGCACATTAAGGAACACACGTGAGCAGCTGCTCAGCCTAACAAACCCCACAGCAGGGGAGGAAACAAAGGAGCACCTCCAAAAAGCAGGAGCAGGGCCAGGGACAGCTGTAAGTGCCCGGGAATGCTGGATCCAGACAAGGCAGCCTTTTTTTGGCATTTCCCCGTGGGGAAGAGGAGACAGGACTGGAGTGAATGGGGCCACGTGAGTCCTCATTACAAGGGGGATTTTTTTGGAGGAGCAGAGCTTTCCCTAAGGAAATCCCTCCAAACAGCAAGGATGGATGAGCTGCCCTTGCTCAGGATTAGCAGCAAGGAGAGCCTGGGTCCCCCTGTGCCCCCACGGGAGCTGAACTGTGCCAGAGGCTCAGGATGCAGGGCACAGATGGAGCAGGGAAAATGGGATTCAGTCAGTTTTGTGTGGAGAGCAATAAATACAAAAGGTAGGAAGAACAAATGTTTGTTTTCCTGAAAGTAGGACAAGAGGAAGGGAGAGCTGGGAATGGTGTGGATGTGGAGCTGCCCTTGGAAAGGATGAAACCCTTCAGTGCAGGCAGGGGCTGAAGATATCCAGGGAAGAGCCCAGAGTGTGGATCCAGCTGATCCAGGCTGTCAGGATGCCTGCGGAAGAGAAGGCACTGCCAGACATTTCCTTTCTAATTCCCAAAATCTGTCAGCAGCTCCGGAGCCACTGGGGTGCTGAGCACAAGGAATTACAACATGGATGAGCAGGAATACAGGAATTACAGCATGGATGAGCTGGAGTGGATAAAGGCAGCTCCCTTCAAGGACAGGCTGGACACCACTGGGATCACCAAGGAGGAACCTGGGAAACATTCCCTGCTCTTCCAGGGGTGTTATCAGCTGGAGCAGCAGGGAATGGAGGGCAGGGCAGTGGCACTGCGGGAATGGGGTGCTCCTCGCATAAATGGGAATGAACAACAGGGCTGTGCCTGTTTGGACAAATTTGGAAGAAAATATCCTCTGATAGAAGGCAGGTTACAACCACCCCTCCCCCACCAGGTTTGGGAAAAAGAAATTTTCCTCGGAGGAAAGTGAAAGAGATAAAAAAACTATTTATTTAACAAACACACAGGAAAAGGATAATAATGCTAAATAATAAAATCTCTTGCTGTGGAGAGAAACCTGGGAGGATTTCAGAGTCCTTCTGTAGGTGTGGTCTCTCTCCTCCTCCTCGGAGCTGGGTCGGTGTGGGCCCACCTCGCCCGGGCCTCGGGGGAAAATTCTCCTGATGTGTTCTGGTGTTGAAACAGTCCAGAAGAGAAGAAGGGAAAAACCGAAGTCCCAGGAAAACAAAGTTGAACTGTCCGTCTCCCACCGGAGAAAAGGAGCCAAAAGCTGGCTGAAAAGCACCAAGGGTGCTTCCTCCGCTCTTGCTGCTGCAGCAGGACGCAGAGGAGTGTGTGTCCGTGTCCTTGAACAACTGCTTTGAAAAGTTCACTTGGTTTTTTCTCTCTCCCCTCTCAGGCTCAGTTTAAAGGCACAGAAAGGCATAAAATTAATTTCTGGGCATAAAGCAGCGATAGGGGATACACATCATAAAGTCACCCCAAGACAAGGGCTGTTGGGATTTGGCAGCTTCCAGGTGGAATCCAAGGCTGTGTTCCGTGGGTGGATGTTAGGAACAGACCCCATCCCCTATGAGAGAGCTGAGCACTGGGGGAAGAGGGACTGGGGAGTGTCCAGTTTCAGGGATTGTTACACCTGGAAACTGGGAAGAGAGAGAAGCAGCCAAAGAGTAGGAGAAAACACCAGGGGAACTGAGGGTATGAGGAAAAACTCTTATTGGGAAGAAATTCTTCCCTGTGAGGGTGGTGAGCCCCTGAAAGGGCTCCAAGAGAGCTGGGGAGGGACTTTGGAAAAATGCCTGGAGCTACAGGATAAGGGGGAACAGCTTCCCAGTGCCAGAGGGCAGGGAGGGATGGGATATTGGGAAGGAATTGTTCCCTGGGAGGGTGGGGAGGCCCTGGCACAGGGTGCCCAGAGAGGCTGTGGCTGCCCCTGGATCCCTGGCAGTGTCCAAGGCCAGGCTGGACATTGGGGCTTGGAGCAGCCTAGGACAGTGGAAGGTGTCTCTGCCCATGGCAGGGGTGGGATGGGATGGGATGGGCTTTAGGTCCCTTCCCACCCAAACCATTCCAGGATTCCATGATCAGCTACAACTTCTGGACCTCTAAGGAGCACCTGCTGTGCCTGGGGATCTGTGTCTGGGTGAGGAAACCATGGGCTCTCTTCCTGAGAGCAGAGAGACCGTGGAAAAGCTGAGTTTTCTTGTCAGCTGAGGGTTTCTCCTCGTGGATCAAGGCTGAACCTGAACAAGGCTCCAGGAAATACCAGAGCGCTCCTTGGATGTTATTTTAGCTTCGTGTAGTTCAGGATTTAACAGCCAAACCTCTGCTTTAAATCCAGCACTGCATCCTTCCATTAAAGCACTTCCCTGGTTTAACAGACAGAATAATCCTCAGCAGGGAATGATCTGGGAATAATCAGGTAATGATGCTTCTCCCGGAGATCCTGTTCCTCAGCACTTTGTCTCCTCCAACACCAATTTAGACATAAAATCGTTGTTAAAATATTTGGGATTAACGCAAAGCCCAGAGTTAAAGTGCCTGAGGGGGGTGAGAGATCACAGACACAGAACAGCTTTGCTTTGGTGCTCAGCTGTGAAATCCAACCAAGGGAGGCCTTGGAGATGTCCCAGGAGGCACTGAAATATGGATCACACATTCCCAAAATCCAGATCCATCAAGATGGATTTACTGGAAAGGTTTTTCCATCTGCCACCCAGCCCCAGCAGTGGAGGTGCCTCACTGTGGCACTGCTGTGTCTGCTGGGGGAGTCAGAACCTCTGGGAATTTCCTTTCCATCTCCTGGCGCTCCAAGTTTCCAGCCTGAGGGTTCCCAGCTCCTCAGGATCCCAAACTCACCTCAGATCTCAGGAATGGAACAACTTTTTGTGTCTGAACCGTTTCCAGAGGAACAGTGTTTGGCTCAGAGGAGTTATCCATCACCTCCCATTCACCAGAACGAACCAGATTTATCCTGGGGGGGGAATTCAGTCCTGGATTACAAAATTGGGAGCACAGTGGGAGTCCTCGGATGCAGAGCTGGAGCTCCACAATGTAGGAAGGCTCAGTGGGGTCTCGGGGCTCCTCTGATGCCTGCAGAGAGCAGAGACCCCACAGAATCATCCTGGCCCCCTTTTGGGGCCACCACAGGCAGGAAGGGCTGCTCTGGGAACACCTCTCCCTCCTCTGATGGCAGAGGGGGAATGCAGACAGCTCCAGTGAGATGTGGAGCTTTCTGCCAGAGGGGATGGATCCAGTTCCTATGGAAAAATCAATCTATTTATTGTGTTTCCCAATATTTTATGATGTGGTTCCCTCACCCTCTGCTCTCCGAGTTATGGGATTTCCACCTCTCCCTTCATTTCACAGAATTCACTTGAAAAACATAAATATGAAAAATCAGCGTTATCCTTATCCCGCTCCTTTGAGGATTTGCTGCCTTTACTCTGCTCCACCACAGGTGCAGATGTGCTCCTGTGGGAGCACCTCTCCCTCCTCTGATGCTGGAGGGGAATGCAGACAGCTCCAGTGAGATGTGGAGCTTTCTGCCAGAGGGGATGGATCCAGTTCTGATGGAAAAATCAATCTCCGTCCAAACTAAGGAGGGGAAATGGAGCGTGAGTCTGCTCACCCCTGGTTGCTGCAGCGATGATTTAGGTGGGGATGAGGTGATCCCTGAGCCCCAGCTTCCCCAGGCTCTGCCTTTCCCTGTGCCCCTGGATCCTGGAGTCATCCTTCCCTCAGCTCTCCCTGCTTATTGTATTTCCCAAAATTTTATGACGTGATTCCCTCACCCTCTGCTCTCCAGGTTATGGAGTTTCCACCTCTCCCTTCATTTCATGGAATTCACTTCTAAAATATAAATATGAAAAATCAGTGTTATCTTTATCCTGCTCCTTTGAGGATTTGCTGCTTTTACTCTGCTCCACCCTCAGTGCCCTCGCTTTTCCATTAACCAGCCTTTCCTGAGACCCAAAAGATTCCTTAAAAATCTTGGGAGGTCAGACAGCAGGAAAGGACAATCACCTCATTAACTCTCCCACAGGTTACACATGAAAAAATGGGAATTTTAGGGGCATCCCAGCAGATCTGAGAGGTTGGGAGAGGCGATGCTGCAGCCCTGAGCAGCAGGAAGGCTCGGCACGGAATTCCAGAGGCACATAAACACCTGTGGAGCACATTTACACACGTGTGTAAATACACAGATGTGGTCCCCGGACAGTGGCACCAGTGCTGGCCCCTGGACATGTCCCTGAGGCCATGGGGACACTCCAGTTGCTGACACCCCTTTGATGGCTCCTTCAATGGACTGGAGGCTACTCTGATGGGCTGGTGGCTCCTTTGATTGACTGGTGTCTCCTTTGATGGGCTGGTGGCTTCTTTGATGGGTTGGTGGCTCTTTTGATGGGTTGGTGGCTCCTTAGAGGGGCTGGTGGCTCGTTGGATGGGTTTTTGGCTCCCTGGATGGACTGGTGGCTCCTTTGCTGGGTTGGTGGCTTCTTAAAGGGGCTGGTGACTCATTACAGGGCTGGTGGCTCCTTTGATGGGCTGGTGGCTCCTTTGGTGGGCTGGAGACTCCTCTGATGGGCTGGTGACTCCTTTCATGGGCTGGTGGCTCCTTTGGTGGGCTGGAGACTCCTCTGATGGGCTGGTGACTCCTTTGATGGGCTGGTGGCTCCTTTGGTGGGCTGGAGACTCCTCTGATGGGCTGGTGACTCCTTTGATGGGCTGGTGGCTCCTTTGGTGGGCTGGAGGCTTCTCTGATGGGCTGGTGGCTCCTTTCATGGGCTGGTGGCTCCTCTGAGGGCCAGGTGGCTCCTTGGATGGACTGGAGGCTTCTTGGATTGGTCGGTGGCTCCTTGGATGGGCTGGTGACTCCTTTGCTGAGCTAGAGGCTCCTTTGATGGGCTGGTGGCTTCTTTGCTGAGCTAGAGGCTCCTTTGATGGGCTGGTGGCTTCTTTGATGGGTTTTTGGCTCCTTTGATGGGCTGGTGGCTTCTTTGATGGGTTTTTGGCTCCTTTGATGGACTTGTGACTCTTTAGATGGGCTGGTGGCTCCTCAGATGGACTGGTGGCTCCTTGGAGGTTCTGGTGGCTCCTTTGATGGCCTGGTGGCTCCTTTGATGGCCTGGTGGCTCATTCAATGGCCAGGGGCAGCTGGCCCAGGGGATTCTTTGAGCTCCCCCCACCCCTTTGCTTCTGTGGGCCACTTTGGGCTGCAGCTGAGTTTTTCCTGCCTAAGCCAGCAATTAACACCGAGTTTAATCTTGGCACAAAAGCCCATTTTCCTTCCACCCTCAGCTCCCTTCTGTCACTTTCAGAGCCCCTGGCATTCCAGATCCCTTTTCTGTATTTTAAGGACTTTTTTTTAGCTGCTCCCCGTCTCCCCCCGAGCTTGCTGGCGGAGTTGAATCTTTCCCTTTGCTCCTGATGGAATCACGAATCCCTTCTGCCCCAGCCTCTCATCAGCCACCTTAAACCAGGCTTTGTGCTGCTTGGAACCTGCTTAACCTTTAATTCCTCCTTTTAAATCCCTTTACCTCGTTCCCGGCTCCGACAGAGCTGTGAAAGACAGTGGGAGAGGTGGAAAGGGGGCCCTTGGTGTCCTTTGAATTCCTCTCCCTGCTCTGCAGAGGGATCCTCTGGAGGGGTTTCTGATGGGAGTCGTTAATGTTGCTCAGGCAGAAATGATGAGGGAGCTGCAGGAATTCATGTGGAAGGAGGAAATCTATTTTTATCCCAAAATCTCTATTCCTGTGTGCTTAAATCAACCCCTGATCATTTACGGTCTTTAAGTGAAGGAGGTCAGTCCTGGGAGAAAGAGACGGGAGGAAACTCTGGAAGGGTTGAGGGCTGGAAGGGCAAATCTTCGTGGAGATTTCTGGAATGAGTTTGTTCAGAGCAGGGGTGGGAAATGAGTGGGGCTGAGAAAAGTTGCTTCCTGTGGCCTTTTGGCTCTGGAACCTGAGTGAAAAAGCTGGAAGGATTCAAGATCACGGCAAGAGAGACCTGGAGGGGCTGCAGCGTGTCCAGGGAAGGGAACGGAGCTGGGAAGGGGCTGGAGCCCCAGGAGCGGCTGAGGGAGCTGGGAAAGGGGCTCAGCCTGGACAAAAGGAGGCTCAGGAGGGACCTTGTGGCTCTGCACAACTCCCTGACAGGAGGGGGCAGCCGGGGGGGGTCGGGCTCTGCTCCCAGGGAACAGGGACAGGAGGAGAGGGAACGGCCTCAGGCTGGGCCAGGGGAGGTTCAGGTTGGATATTCAGGAAATTCCCTCACTGAAAGAGTTGGACATTGGCACAGCTGCCCAGGGCAGTGCTGGATCATCATCCAGGGAAGTGCTCAAAATCCTGTGGATGTGGCACTTGGGGACAGGGGTCAGTGCTGAATATGGTGGTGCTGGGTCGAGGGTTGGACCTGGTGATCTTCGAGGTCTTTTCCAACCTTAACAATCCCATGATCCTGCAATTCCACTGATTTCCTATGGGACAGAGAATTACAGATCCCACCTTCTGGGGCAGAGGAAGAGTTTGGGTTTTCCCCTCTTGGGAAAGGGAAAAGTTGTGCCAGGAGAGGTTTAGGTTGGACAGTAGGGAAAATTCCTACATGGAAAAGGTGCACCCCCTCTTCCCACACTTATCCTCCCCTTTGTCCTTGTGCTAAATTTTTCCCTTTTTCCACTTCTTCCTTGACCTTTCCACTTTTATTCCTGCAGCAGCTCTGTTAAAGGTTAATAATTCCACGTGCCAACCAAAACAGGTCCATACCCCAAAAAAATGCTGCTTATTTAAAATCTCCGGGCCAAACAGTCCCAGGGAAACCAGGCAGGGATCCGATCCCACAATTCCACAACCTGAATCATTCCCACAAAATTCTGAGTTCCTCTTTCCCCAGCTTTTGGCTGAAACGTGGGCAGCCCGAAGTACAATAATGTAAACCCCTGAATTATGTGTTTAATAGGCAGCAAGCAGCCAGGAGATGAAAAATCCAGGCATTGAATCCATAAATTATTAAATTTAAAAAGGCAACAAGGCATCTTTGGCCAGGAAGAAGCAAAAATGCTCCTTACAAGCTTTTTACTGAAACCTCCTGGTGTGCTCACAGCTCGCTGCCACCTTGCCTTGAATTGTTGCTTCAATTCTTGTTTTGTTTGTCACCCCTCTCAATTATTTGTAAAAAAGGACCTAAAATAGATTTATATTTCCCTGATTTTATTAGACAGTAAAAAAGAGAAAGCTGAGCCGCAGCAGTTAAATAATTTATGACCTTTGCTAGCGGGACAAGAAGACCTAAAATAAAAATAAAACTCATGTCTTGAAAAGACAAGGGTTTGTGTCTTACTGTTTTTCTTGCCCACTGGTTTGGCTGGCTACGATTTGAAACAAATATTCAATATATGGAGAAGTTTCATCCCCCTCTCACAGCTACTCATTATCATCAGGTTCTACCCAGCAATTCCTCCCAGAGCCATCAGGCTGGAGCTGATCTGTGCTTGGATTTCATGGTGAAAAGGCAGAGATAAGACAGAGATAAAGCAGAGATAAAGCAGTGCTGGGTGCATGGAGAGGCGTTTATTTAAGTGATGAATTCAAGCATTAAGCACTGATGTCCTTTTCCATGCAGCTTTGAAATTCCATACGTTCCCCTCCAGTTCCTCCAATATTGTCATTAACTCCCCTTCAAAAAGGCTCCGTGAAACAGCCTCAGGGCACAGCAGCTTCCTCCGACACCCTCGGGTGGTTAACGGAGGCTCCCAGTGGTTTGGGACACGAGCCTGGCCTGACATTGCTCCAGGGGCTGAATTCCCAAATATTCCCAACTTCAGCACTTGGCTGGTGCTCTTCAGACCAGAAGGGTATTTTCTCTTTGGTGGCCAGAAATGCCAGGGGCAAATTCCGGCTCCCACAGGGCTTTTATTCCTGCTGGAGTTGTGAAGACACAACTACAACTGAGAGGACAGCGTGGCTTAAAACTGAAAATGAGGAGGTTAAATGGGATATTGAGAAGGAATTGTTCCCTGGGAGGGTGGGCAGGCCCTGGCACAGGGTGCCCAGAGCAGCTGTGGCTGCCCCTGGATCCCTGGCAGTGTCCAAGGCCAGGCTGGACATTGGGGCTTGGAGCAGCCTGGGACAGTGGAAGGTGTCCCTGCCATGGCAGGGGTGGAACGGGATGGGCTTTAAGATCCCTTCCCACCCAAACCACTCAATGATTGAATGATTCCATGCCATGGATCTACCTGGTGACCTCCTCTGCCAGCCATGGTGGGCAGCACCACATGGAATAAACATCCAGAATAAGCACATTTTCAATCCTGAACTCCAAACTCCCCCTTTGCTGTCCACAGGGCTCCGCGGCTGATTTAATTTGCGAGCAGGAATAATTTATTCCCCCTAAACAAACGTTCTGCCTCTCACTCATGTTGACATCTCTGCTGTTCCATCTCCCCTTGAGAAGTTCCCAGTCTTTGCCACGTCTTGGAGCAATGAGTTCCACAGTTAATTATCTGTTGGAAAAACCAATTACAATTAAACAAACAAAAGCCAGGCCCTGCTTCTGCCCAATCTTCTTCATTAGTCTTGTCTTGATCAATGTCAATAAAGTTTAATTCTGAACAAGCAGAGTCAAGATTCCCAGCACACCCAATTGTCCTCCCGTTTGTTTGAGATGATGTTCCCAGATTTCATCTCCACTAAAACCTTGTTGCTGTTTCCCAAGTCTCCGCTCATCCTTTTGCTGTCCCTGCAGCCTCCTCTATTCTTATCCCACCTGGTGGAAGTTCCCTTTCCAGCAGGGTCCTTGGTGAGGCCGCCTTGTTTGGAGATTGTCATTGGCAAAGCGCTCTTCTCTTTGGGTTGTTGGGTTTTCAGGCCACAGCTTCCTGTGCCACCAAACAAACGGCCCGGATCATGGGATGCAAGGCTTAAAGGAACCTCAGGTGATCATTTAATCCTGCACTGGAGCTGAAGCACAGCCAGGGATCAGCTCTGCATAGATGGATTAATCAGGTTCTCTCCTGCAGTTGTCCCCATTTAATTGTCCCCATTTAATTATCCCTCGTCTGTCCCCGTGTGTCTCTCTCTTGACAGGCTGAAGGTTTGTCCTTCTTTTATTACTAAAATACCTTCTATTGTTCATTTTTGGCTGTTTCACGCTACACAAGGTGCAGATCAAGTTGTCATTCCTCTCTTTCTGACTGTATTTATGTTGTGGGAGACTGGAATGTTTTCCCTCACTTCTTTTTTTTTTTTTTTGGAAGGGAGAATTTACCAATTCCTCTCATTTACTGGTTTCTCTGCATGGAACCTGTTCTCCTGGTTTTCCTCCAAGATCCCAGCATACCATTAAAGTCCATTGACAGGAAAAGCCACGGTGCTAAGCTGATGACTTCCCATCTCTAAATGCCTCCTGCTGCTGCGTTCCAAGCTCAGGTTCAGGTTTGTGGCTGCTCTTTATCCGCTTATCCTCGGGAACTGGAGTGACTGGACACAGGGAATAGCTTCAGGCTGGAAGAGACCAGGTTTAGATGGGATCTCCTCTCCATCTCATGGAAGCATGCTGCCTCCATGCTGAGCCCCAGTGGGAGCTGGACACAGATTCGGGAATGGCAGCATAAATGGGGATGGAGACTGGGGAACCTGGGTGAGGCTCTGAGAGAGTTGGGATTGTCCAGCTTGGAAAAGAGAAGCTTTGGGGTGACCTCATTGTGACCTTCCAGGACCTGAAGGGGCTGACAAGAAACATGGAGAGGGACTTGGGACAAGGGGTGGAGAGACAGGACACAGGGAATGGCTTCCCACTGCCAGAGG
>VZRS01007410.1:62307-90365 GCA_013398055.1 Ifrita kowaldi
TGGCACAGGGTGCCCGGAGAAGCTGTGGCTTCCCCTGGATCCCTGGCAGTGTCCAAGGCCAGGCTGGACACTGGGGCTTGGAGCAGCCTGGGACAGTGGAAGGTGTCCCTGCCATGGCAGGGGTGGCACTGGATGGGCTTTAAGATCTCTCTGATCTCCCCGATTCTGGGATTATCCTTTACAAAGGCACATCTTGAGTTTGTGCCTGACTCTAACTCTGGGTTTGGCTCTGCTGCACAAACTCTTCCCCATCTTCCCCATCTGATTTCTCCTTCAGCCACATGGATGTGCAGGAATCTTGGCTCCAGCAGTGGGATTTGTGCTCGGCGTTCCTGGCAGCCCGTTTGTTTCCCCCTGCCGCAGATTGCTTCCCCCACAGCCAGGCTGAGCTGCCTCAGCTCGTGGGGCTGTGCTGTGAACAGAGCAGGAGCCGGAGCAGGACCCACCTCACACTTCACAGATAAAGAAGAGGAATTTTTCCTCGGAGCTGGCTCAGATGCAGCCCCACAGTGAGCATCAGACCTCGAAGGGCAGCACACACATCCCAGGGCAGGAAGGAGCAGGTTGGAGGTGGGGAGAGGGGGAGAAAATTCCCACAGCAACTCTGCCGGCAAGGGGGGCCTCCCCTGTCGCTGTCGTGCAGAGGACGGAGAGAAAACAACATAGACATGGTTCAGGGAGAAATTGAACCATTTATTAATACACAAACTCGTTTTTATATCTTAGTGGTATAAAGTCATTAGTTCTTTGTTCATCCACCTGTCAGAGGGATTGGCTGAGCCGTACAACACCTACTTCAAAATATTACTCCAGTCAATATCATAACAAAGCTACATAACAACTGCAGGTGCAAGATAGAAAGAGTCCGTTTACAAAACCATAGCACTGTTTTTCATAGTTTGTGTGAGAAACACAGAGCTCTCACAGAATGCTGCAGAAAGCTGGAAATTTTCTCTGCCAAAGGCTTTTTAGCATCCATACTCACCTGCCTGGATCCCAATGAACGGAGCTGTTTGCCTCCATCCCTGTGGAATTTGACTGGATTTATTCCAGGTCATGCCTCCAAGTCATCAGGATCGTGTTCAGCTCGGATTCCATCCTCCAGAGCATTTTGAAAACTTCCAGGTGTTTTTGCCTCAGAACCCCTGAACAACTCCTGTGCTCTCCCTTCTGAACTATTGAGAGAGGCTGGGAGTGAACTCTGTGGAAAGCTGAGGGGACACCCCAGGTGACAGCAGCAAAAGGAGTTGTGCAATTCGGGATTTTGGGGACATTTTGGGCACATTTATGAGGTGCTGAGGTTGTCAGCCACCTGCCAGAGCACACAGGACACACTTCAGGCTGAGCTTTAAAGGCCTCCTGCCAAGAACAGGGGGAGAGCTGGCACCTCAGGGTGACAAAGGTGTCCCCAAAGACATAGGACACAAGGATGAGGCAATCCCACTGCTGGAGGGAATGTCTCAGGTTTGGCTCTTCCTGCACAACTCCTGCAGCTCCTTCGCAGGCCAACTTTTCCAGGAAATCCATTTCCTTAAGAGCAAAGGAAGAAAATTTGGCGGATTATCTAAGAGTTATCCCAGGGATGGACCAGCTGGGGACAATGGCCACACAAGAGTCCACTGTGAATGAATTTCATGGGGTCAAAACAGACATTTCCTTGGAGCTGGATACCAATTCCATCCTGGTTTGTGATTATTTCACCCCTCAGCTCTTCTGTTCCCAAATCTGGAATTTTTGTGGGGTCAAAATAGGCATTTCCTTGGAGCTGGAGACAAATCCCATCGTGTTTTGTGCTTATTTCACTCATCAGCTTTTCTGTTCCTAAATCTGGGAACTATTCCTCTGAGCATTCCCTGGTGTTGGATGCATTTTCTGGGCTCAGAACCCCTCCCACTGGTGATGTTACTGCTGCCTGGAATGCTGGAAAACCCCTGTCCAGGGATGGCCATGAGGAGGGAGCAGAGCTGTGGGGTGGGCAGGAGCCAATCTCTGGCCAATTTTGCCAATTTTGCCAATCTCTGGAATGTCAGGGTAAGGTCTGGGTTGATAATTGCAAGGTCTGGGTTGATAATTGCGAGGTCTGGGTTGATAACAGCAAGGTTCGGGAAGGGAACGAGCACAAATCCCCTCTGGTTTCCAAGAGGGCTCCATCTCACTTGTCCAGGCACTGCTGAGCTGACAGATTTGTGGGAATTTTGCTGCCTTCTACCTTCAAAGCTTGAACCCAAAGCTGCTGAGCCCAGCCAGGGCCCTGTCTGCCACCACCCCCGAGGTGGGCTGGGAATCACCCAAGGCTCTGCCCAGGTGAGGTTTCCAGGGATGTTCACCCCCCACAGCAGCTCAGATTTCCCAGATTTGCAGCTCTGTGTGGGACAATGTCAGAGCCAGCACAAATCCCATCTGTCCCTTTCCCCTCCTGCCAAGGAGAGGGAACGAGGCAGTTCCCACAGGAATTGGTTTGGGGCTCTTATCTCATTACCTCATTATCCTCCAGGTGCTTATAAACCACTGCTTATTCCAGAGTTTTTCCAGGTGCTGAGGTTGGATTGACCTGTCTGGATTTCCCCAGCTCCCCAATTATTCCTTTGAAGTGGCAGATGTTGTAGTTATTCCCTCCTACTCTTCCAGGATTTCGCTCTTCCTCCCTGTGCTCTCCCAGGTAAAAGCCGAGGATTCAGCTCCTATTTTCTTGCCGCCTCTCCTCAAATTAATTTCATCAATAATTGGCCAAAAGATAAAATTCCCTTTTTAAACGAGGGATGCACAGAATCCTTAAGCTTCCTCCATATCATCCATTATTTACTCTGTGTGGGATTATCCACCGATTTATTTCATTTTACTATTCATGTAGGTTAATAAATCCGTGGATTTATTTCGTTTTCCAGCTCCATTTCATTTCAGACCTTCTGATAATTTATTTTCACATTTAGTTGCCATTCATGATGAGATTCCTTTCTTGTTCCCAAGTCCCTGGAAATTCCCCAATGCAGCTCCCAGTTTCTTCTATCCCAATTAGTTATTTTTCTCCTGGTCTTTTGACAGCCCTCCTTTTTAAGTTTTTGGCTTCCCTTCCTTCCTTCCTTCCTTCCTTCCTTCCTTCCATCCCTCCTTCCTTCCTTCCTTCTTTCCTTTTTAGCTGGCACCCCTTTCCCATGAAATAATTCACCGAATTTCTCAAGGAGTTTCCTTCCTTGGAGCTTCCATTCCCAGGTATCTTTTAAAGGATTAAGCACATTATTAATTAATATAATTAATTATGATAATTATTATCATAATTAAGTATTATAATAATTAATTATCATAATTACCTGTGGTGAGATCCTACATCATCCATAAGGATCTCGAATTTCAGATCCTCTCCACCGCTCATCCTGCCAGGGTGTGCGAGACAAGCTGTGGGATTTTCCTGAGGAGATTCCAAGGATTCTGGGAAGCCTCAGTGGCCACTTGTTGTCTTCAGGCTGTTTTTATTTAAAACCTTTACTGTATTTTCTGTTAATCCATGGGATGCAGCGTCACCTCCACGAAGAGCACATTGGGAATGACCGGTATTGATTCCGGAAAGCTTGGAGATCTTGGGGAGCTCCTCTTCCCTGTTGTTTCTTTCCAAGTGTTTTGGGATCTGCACGTGGGCAGAAGGTGACGGTACAAAACCCATCTGCCTCCTCAGAGCGAGAACATTCCTGTCTCCAGGAACTGCTGCTTTTCATCCCTCTGGGATAAATATCCCAATCTTCAGTTGGCCCATTTCTTATGGAGGTATCCCCAGGCTTTTCCTGCCTCCTGCTCCTGTGTCCCACACCTTCCCAGGATCAGCCGTTTTGTGCCATCAGCCCGACTGTGGTGGTCACTGTGTCACCCCAGCAGCAAAATTCCTCATTATTTAATTAACTGTGAAGGCAACAAAATCCTGTCTCAGAGGGCATAAAATCCCAAAAATTTATCCCTAATTCAGCCTTCCCAGAGACTTTTCCTTCTGCTTTTGGGGCTTGATCAGGAGAGGGCAGATCCCAGTGGATCCTTCCAGCATCCAACAGCTCTGAGGGCTTTGAGTTCCTCCACACAGAGATGACTTTTCCAGCAGGGTCGGGAGCACTTTTCCTGGGATAACATCCCTTTTCCTTCAGGATATCCATCACAACCCCACCTAGCAGCAGAGAGGATGCAGAGGGAGCTGCCACTGGAGAAACCACAGGAAAAGCAGCAAAACCTATGGAAAAGCATCAAATGTCGGGATGTGATTCAACTCCCCGGATGGAGGGAGCTGCTCCTTCCCAAATCTGAGACCCAGCATCCCAAAAACTCCTTCTACATCCCCAATTTTTGCCCAAGTCTCTCCTGAAGAGGAGGGTTCTCCTCTTGGAGCTGCTTTTCCTGATATCCCGGACCTGATATCCTGGGACAAGCAGCAAAGGGATCAAAGGAAGGTACAAACTGTGTTGTTCAGCGAGTTCCAGCCTGGCTCCCTCAGCAGCTCGGAGTTCCTCACAGACCCCTTGGAAAATCAAATCCTTCCCTTGTTTTCATGGGATGAGTGGCAGAAAAGCAGGAAGAAAACACACTGGAAACCTCTGAGCCTGACTCTGTGCCGGATTTCCTGGGATCTCCTCTCTTTGGGGAAGTGAAGCAAAGGAAGGGAAAATCCTGAAAGGATTTTTGCCGGAATAAAAGTGGGCAAATTCCCATACAAAAGGGGTGCATTCCATGAAAAAGTGAGTTTGATGTGTGGTTAAATGGGATATTCATCTCCCCAGGGATTTTTATGATTTTATAGGATTAAAAGCAAACCTGATGTGGCTCTGGGGTAAAGGGAGAGTGGTTGTGTGGGAAGAGTATCCTGCTTTTGCCTGGAGTTTGTATGGAAGCAGAAGGTGCAGCTTCCACGCTTAATAAATCAAACAAAGGTAGAACAGCTCCAGAATCCATGAATATTTCATGGAATTATTCCTTGGAAAATATTTGTTACGAGCATTCGGATGGTGGGTAATGAGCTGGGTAAACAAAGAACTGCCGTTCCAGGATTATCCATCTAAAATCCACGAGCGTGGATCATAATGAATGGACAGGCAGGAGCGGGGGGAGGAAAGTGGGGCATGTGGGAAATACTCATTTTAGAAAGGGTGGGAAGGGAACTGAATGCGAAAATCCAGCGAAAAAGGCAACATCCAGCCCGGATCTGAATTTTATTCCAAAGATGTTTCAGTCTCAGGGAGTAATTGGAGAAGGAGCTGCCGGGAGGTGTTTTCCACCCTGTGCATGGAGCCACTTCTGCTCAGGAATCTTTCAGTGACCTCTGGGCTCAGACTCCACGATTTTATGTCCATATTTAATAATTCCTCTTGGTTATGCACATCCAGACAATAAATGACATTTTAACATTAAAAACCGGCTTTTCTCCCCTTTATCTCTCCAATAAATAACTCCTAAGTCAGTCTTGTAACCCCTCCGAGCAGGAAAAGAGAGCAAATATCTGCAAAATCATTTAATCTGCCAAGGCCTGTGGAAAGGAAAATGAAATATCTGCAGCTCTTGCTGGTGAGAGGTTCAGCTTCATGAAATGATGGGATTTGGGATTGCTGTCACTCCGTCTCAGGCTTTTCCTGCGTGTTTGGATGGGTGTCCTGGAGCCAAGGCACGGCCACAGGATGCAAAGGATAACAGCAGAGGAAGAGCAGGAGTGCAGCTGCGATGTGTCCTTGTGGGGAATTGCAGCAGGGACCTATGGAAGGTGGTGTCCTTGCATCCAATGAGATTTGAACGGCTCTTTCATCCACAGCTTTGTTTACTTTTGGGGGTTTCCCATTGGATTTTAGCTTCTGCAGCCTCCAGCGATGGAGATTCCATAGTTTACCTTCCAATGGTTTTGAGGCTGCCCCCAGCATCCCATCCTGCTGCCTCATGTCCAGTTTCTCCATTTATTCCTGCTCTTAAATCTGCATTTTTTTCCTCTCACATCCTTTATTTCCGGATGGAAATTCTCTCCTGTGCTCCTCATTCCAGATTCCTGATCCCAGACACTGAACCTTTCCCAGCCCTTGACCCTTTCCCAACGCCACTCCAGCCATTCCCGGGGGATGAGCAGTGTTCAGGACACAGGGATTTCCTCCCTGCCTTCAGTCTGGGCCTCTTTCCCCTCCTTAGCACATTCCAGCACCCATTTCCATCCTCTCTGAGTTGATATTTCAGGACCATCTGTTCCCAAACTCTGAATCTCTTTGGATCCCCTGACTCCAGGAATATTTCCTGCGCAGTAACTGTGAGCTCCAACCCCTCAGGATGGATGGAAATGTAGGGCCCTGCTCCTCCTGCTGCAGAATTCCCTGGTCACCTGTGCCAAATCCCAGCTGGCATTTCCCCATCCAGTCGCTGGTGGCAGATTGAGCCAGGTGGAGTTTTCCAGTCCTGGATCACTTGATGCCGACAGTGTTGGGATCTCACCATTCCTGGGCTTTCCAGATCATTTACAAGCGTCCACTCCCAAAATCCCTCCCCCAGTAGGTGATTTTCTCATTCCTTAAGCACCCATTTGTGTCAGGATCAGCAACTTTATCCCAAGGATGCTGCATTTCTTTGGCTGGTGAGGATCTCTCACCAAGAATGGAGCAGGACCTTGGCACTCCTGTTTTTCAAAACAAACTTTCAAAGTAAACATTGGTTTCAAAATGGACTTTTCATAAAGGCCTGGAGGGACAGGACACAGGGAATGGCTTCAAACCGAGAGAGGGCAGGGATGGATGGGATATTGGGAAGGAATTGTTCCCTGGGAGGGTGAGGAGGGGCTGGGATGGAATTCCCAGAGAAGCTGTGGCTGCCCCTGGATCCCTGGCAGTGTCCAAGGCCAGGCTGGACATTGGGGCTTGGAGCAGCCTGGGACAGTGGAAGGTGTCCCTGCCCATGGCAGTGTTTTGACTTTCCAATATCCAACAATCTTTCTTTGGTACCTTTTCTCCAGGACTATTTCACCCCTGGATTCAGAATTGTTCCAATTAAAGTCTTATAATCGTCAATGATTTAATTGTCCTCTGCTTACTTTGCGCTCCCTCTGCCTATCCTTTAGACAGCAGGTTTGCAATCTATAGTGAGTATTACTTTTACATCTCAGACTTAGTGATTTCACTCATTTTTAAGGGATTTAACACTTGCAATGCAGATTTTTTGCCAGCTTATGGCATCCTTGAATTGAAATTATTTCTTTTACTGTGTCTGTATTCCCAGATTGGAGCTGGCTGTGGGCAGGAGTTTTTTGGTGTTATTTTTTCTTTCTTTCAAATTGACAAATTCCAGCTGCATTTGTTCTTTGTCTTTCAGACAGGTGTGAGCTTTGCTTTGTTATTTGGGTTTTTTTTTTTCATTTTCTATTTCTACACTTTCATTTACTTCTGTTTTCTCTTTATTTCTAGGCCTTCTTGTCCTCCTAAATCAAGATCTACTGCTTTCATTGTTTGCCAGGGATAAAACTCCCAACTTTTTCTTCTCCGGGAAGCTCCCAGACACCTGTGCTGGGGATGATGTATGAAGGGAATGTGATGAGCCTGTGTTTAATGGACAAGTTTTGCCCTCCAGCTTGGGGCTGTAACTTGGGTGTCACATTGAGGAGCACACCTGGGGCTGGCCGTGCTCAAGGTGANTTCCCCATCCAGTCGCTGGTGGCAGATTGAGCCAGGTGGAGTTTTCCAGTCCTGGATCACTTGATGCCGACAGTGTTGGGATCTCACCATTCCTGGGCTTTCCAGATCATTTACAAGCGTCCACTCCCAAAATCCCTCCCCCAGTAGGTGATTTTCTCATTCCTTAAGCACCCATTTGTGTCAGGATCAGCAACTTTATCCCAAGGATGCTGCATTTCTTTGGCTGGTGAGGATCTCTCACCAAGAATGGAGCAGGACCTTGGCACTCCTGTTTTTCAAAACAAACTTTCAAAGTAAACATTGGTTTCAAAATGGACTTTTCATAAAGGCCTGGAGGGACAGGACACAGGGAATGGCTTCAAACCGAGAGAGGGCAGGGATGGATGGGATATTGGGAAGGAATTGTTCCCTGGGAGGGTGAGGAGGGGCTGGGATGGAATTCCCAGAGAAGCTGTGGCTGCCCCTGGATCCCTGGCAGTGTCCAAGGCCAGGTTGGATGGGCTTGGAGCAGCCTGGGGTAGTGGAAGGTGTCCCTGCCCATGGCAGTGTTTTGACTTTCCAATATCCAACAATCTTTCTTTGGTACCTTTTCTCCAGGACTATTTCACCCCTGGATTCAGAATTGTTCCAATTAAAGTCTTATAATCGTCAATGATTTAATTGTCCTCTGCTTACTTTGCGCTCCCTCTGCCTATCCTTTAGACAGCAGGTTTGCAATCTATAGTGAGTATTACTTTTACATCTCAGACTTAGTGATTTCACTCATTTTTAAGGGATTTAACACTTGCAATGCAGATTTTTTGCCAGCTTATGGCATCCTTGAATTGAAATTATTTCTTTTACTGTGTCTGTATTCCCAGATTGGAGCTGGCTGTGGGCAGGAGTTTTTTGGTGTTATTTTTTCTTTCTTTCAAATTGACAAATTCCAGCTGCATTTGTTCTTTGTCTTTCAGACAGGTGTGAGCTTTGCTTTGTTATTTGGGTTTTTTTTTTTCATTTTCTATTTCTACACTTTCATTTACTTCTGTTTTCTCTTTATTTCTAGGCCTTCTTGTCCTCCTAAATCAAGATCTACTGCTTTCATTGTTTGCCAGGGATAAAACTCCCAACTTTTTCTTCTCCGGGAAGCTCCCAGACACCTGTGCTGGGGATGATGTATGAAGGGAATGTGATGAGCCTGTGTTTAATGGACAAGTTTTGCCCTCCAGCTTGGGGCTGTAACTTGAGTGTCACATTGAGGAGCACACCTGGGGCTGGCCGTGCTCAAGGTGACGGGAGAGTCACCAGAAGCAGCTGATTTTTGGGACTCTCAAAAATTACATTTTTTTTTTTAAGGTGCAGGCAATCTAAACTTAGATCTTTTTCATCCATTTTTCAGCTGATAACCAGCTTGGTTTTTTCAGTTAATGTGCACTTCTAACCAAACCCTGTGCTTTAGATCTTGCTAAATAAAAGTGGTTTATCTTCGCTTTTGGGGCTCACTTGGCTGATGAACGTGACTGATAAACCCCAAACTTCTGTGGTTCACTTGACCAATAAACCCCAAACTCCTGGGAGTGTCTCCCAGTTGTCTCCTCAGTTCTGGAATGCTCCAGCCCTTGGTCCTTGAGTGTGTTCTTCATCCCAGCCCCTCGCACACAGGAATGTCTGACCCTACCCAGCAGTGCCACTTTGAGTGCCAGTGGAGCTCTTGGGGATTTGATGAGCAGTGAAACGTTCCCTGGCCTTTCTGGGGAGCTGTTGGTGCTCTGAACATGAACAGTTAAAAAAAGTGGGATTTATAGGCTTGACTGGACATAAAGTTACAGGAAGATAATTTCAAGATTAATATTTTATATATTGCTCATCACATTCCACAACTTCCTCCTGAGAGCAGCTCCAATCTCTGCTCCCTGGGCCAGGGACAGCACCCAGGGAGCGGCTGGAGCTGGGCCAGGGCAGGCTCAGGCTGGAGAGCAGGGAAAGGTTCTTCCCCCAGAGGGTGCTGGGCACTGCCCAGGCGCCCCAGGGAATGGGCACGGCCCCGAGGCTGCCAGAGCTCCAGGAGCGTTTGGACAGCGCTGCCAGGGATGCCCAGGCTGGGATTGTTGGGGTGTCTGGGCAGGGCCAGGAGCTGGGCTGGGTGATCCCTGTGGGTCCCTTCCTGCTCAGGATATTCTGTGATTCCATGATAAGGCCAAATCCTTGCTACAGCTTTGGCCACTGGCCTGGAACTCCAGGGAATTCTGGAACTCCAGGGAATTCTGGAACTCCAGGGAATTCACAGGTCTCTGAAGCAGAAACAAAACTCAGCCCAAAGCAGGACTGGGCAAAGGAAGCTGCTCCCTGATATCCAAATCAGCAGGGCAGAAAGCAAAGAGCTTTTTGGGAAGCAAAGTGACTGGGAACTGTCCCTTCCTGCCCCTTCTGGGCTCCTTCTGCAGGGGACAAGGGGAAGTCGCCAACAGGGCCTGAGGGCTTGGTCAGGTGAGGCCTTGCTGACCAGGATTGCTGGGGAATCTTTAAATTTCACATTTCTGGGGCCACCAACAGTCGGGAGACTTCAGGATGGATTTGGCATCAAGGTGGCCCTCAGGTCTCAGGGAATACACAAGGTTTATCACTGTGCACAGGGAAAACATGAGGGAAAAACAATGGGAAAAACAGAGGCCAAGAGGGGAGGGAAGGCCCTGTGGAGTCTGTGTGTGAGGGGCTGTAAGTAACTACAGTTAGTAACTACAGCTCCTGGTAACTACAGCTCGTAGTAACTCCAGCTCTCACTGCTCCAGCTGCCTGCTGGGGACAAGGCCAGGGAAATGCTGATTTCGGCAGAGCCAGCAGGAGCAGAGTTTTCCAGGAGCTCCAGCAGGGAGACTCGCACTGCTCAGCACCAGCTCCGACAGGGTGGCATAAACTTCATCTTTTTAATAAAACAGAGGAAAACAAATCACAATGGCAATGACCACCCTGCCATCCCTGCCACGTGATTCCATTGCCAATGGAATTACAAACGTTCCCAGAGCATGCAGATGTGTTTAGTCCCACAAAGCAGAGCTAATTTATTCATAAGCAGATCTGCAAGGCTGCCCGGGCAGAATCCTCTCCATATTCCAGAGGATTGTTGAACTGGGGGGGGGTGAAGGGTTTCTTTGCAGGAGTCTCCAGTGCACAGATCCAGCAGGCAGCCAAATGAGGGGAAAACAGGAATGACAGGGAAGACAGGAAGGCAAGAGGGGCTGTTTGCATGAGGAAAAATCGGCAGTGACAGACCCAAACTGGCAGAGTTTCAGGAGGGAAAAAGGCTGCACAGCACAAGACAAACACCTCCAGAAACAGGGAACAGCCCTGCAGGAACTGACACCTTGGCAGGTAAATCCATGTTCTCCTCTGGGCTGTGGTCTCCAATTTGTGGGAATTCTGGCAGGCGTTGCTGCTGGCACCCCTCTGCTCCAGCTGGAAAACACCCAGAACATCAAACCAGGGCAGAGGCAGCATCTTCTCCAGGCAGGCTGGTGCTGCTTGAAAAGTCAAAGAGCTGGGAGGTGAGAAGGAGCTTTTAAATTCCAGCCCAGCAGCTGCTGACCTGCTGCATGTTCCCCGCCTGCTCCAGTCAGGAGTGATTTCCCTGCCCTGGGCTGATGCTGCGCTGGGGCAGAACAGCGGGAATGTTTGAAAGCGCAGGGGAATAAATTCGGAGTGATTAACTGAGCCCTGCTGGTTCTGCTCACCGGGGCAGGGCCAAGGGCAAGGACACGAGGGATGCTCCTCTCCACCTTCCAGCCCCTGGCTGCTGCTTCCATGCTGAGCCCCAGTGGGAGCTGGACATGGATCTGGGAATGGCGGCAGAAACGGGGATGGAGACTGGGGGACCTGAGTGAGGCTCTGAGAGAGTTGGGATTGCTCAGCCTGGAAAAGAGGAGCTCCAGGGTTCCAGTGCCTGAAAGGGCTGACAATGGAGAGGGACTGGGAACAAGGGATGGAGGGACAGGACCCAGGGAATGGCTTCCCACTGCCAGAGGGCAGGGATGGATGGGATATTGGGAAGGAATTGTTCCCTGGGAGGGTGGGCAGGCCCTGGCACAGGGTGCCCAGAGAAGCTGTGGCTGCCCCTGGATCCCTGGCAGTGTCCAAGGCCAGGCTGGACATTGGGGCTTGGAGCAGCCTGGGACAGTGGAAGGTGTCCCTGCCATGGCAGGGGTGGCACTGGATGAGCCTTAAGGTCCCTTCCCACCCAAAGCATTCCATGATCCCATGATTCCAGCCCAGTGGTGCCTGGTGATGGGAGCTGACTCAGGCTGCGCCTTGACGAGTAACAACCTGGAAAGTTCTTGGAAGTGGAACATCTGTGAAGGAGGAGGATCCCAGTGTCCCACATGGAATTAGCAGAGCACAGGCAGGGTGGGAGGGCAGGGAAAGCATTCCCAGATATGGGAACTCAGTCATCCGCTGTGGACTCCTCAGGAATGGTGTTGTTTTAGTATCTCCTCCTCCTTTGCACAAGTGCTCTGGATTTAAACCCCCTTCACACCCTGCCGGAGAGGAGGGAGTTAAATCTGGGGAATCCATCCTGCTTCCCTTCTCTCTCCCAGCAGCTCCTGAGGATGTCCCTGCTCAGCCACGAGACCTGAGTTCACCGCATGTTTACTTTGCCAAGTGACTGAGTGAAAATTCCTGGGGAAAACTGCTATCTCTGAAGTCATTAGACTAATTAGGACAGGGATTATATGCGTGGTTTCCACTCCAGCTTTACTCTGGAACTAAGTCTATGTCTTAATTTTGCCTTCCCTGAATAACGCAGGGGGAAAAGCAGCCGTGTCCTGACTGGCAGACACTGGGGTGGGATCTCCCCTGAATCGGGAGCTCTGGAAGCACCAGGGGTTTTCCTGGTTCCAGTGAATTTGAGGGAAGTAATTCCAGTGAGACTGGGCAGAGTCAGCAATGCCCAAAGAACTGCAACTTCCAGGCTCGTCCTGGTGGGATTTCATTCCTTACAGTGGGATGAGGATGAGCCCCCACGATGGCCAGAAAGGCAGAACTGCACAGGGAAGGAGCTGCACAAAACTCTGGGATGGGACAATCCCAGGAATCTGTCACCTGCCACCTTTACACTGATTAAAAGGGAAATTATTCCCAAGTGTCCCATTCCTGCAGGGAACCCCGGTTCTGGGGAAAGTGCTGGATGCCCATTGCTGTTTGCTCTCCAAAGAACGTTCAGGTGAGCACGTACACGCACACAGCAGTGAGGTTCCAAATCTCCTGCCCGAATATCCAGGAGGATTTTGTTCAGCTGCATCCCACGGAGGATTCCATGTTGGAAGTGCTTGGGCAGCCATTCCATCATGGAAAGCCACCCCCAGCTTATCTGCCCAGCCACAGCTCCCTGCTGGAGCCCGGGGTGGAAGTGGTTTGGGAGCTGCTGGAGGCTGATAAACAGGAGTTAGAGGAGCTGATGGCTTTGGGGAATAATTTTCCCCACTGAAGGATTTGCCACCTCTTTCCCTACATTCCAAGGAAAGGCCACTGTGCTTTCCACACCTATTTAGTGAAGAGGTTCAGGCTCTTGGATTCCTACACTGGAATGGTTAAAGCTTGCCCTGGACTCGGAAAAAGCTCCAGGGCTTTCTTGGCTCCGGTTTTCAGGAATTAGTGATCATCTCAGCAGTGGTTAAAGAGGGACACACAGAAGTGCCTGGTTTGTAGAGATAAGGGCTGGATCCAGAATCACAGAATCATGGAATGGTTTGGGTTGGAAGGGACCTTAAAGCCCATCCAGTGCCCCCCCTGCCATGGGCAAGGACACCTTCCACTGTCCCAGGCTGCTCCAAGCCCCGTCCAGCTTGGCCTTGGACATTGCCAGGGATCAGGAATGGATGGGATATTGGGAAGGAATTGTTCCCTGGGAGAGTGGGGAGGCCCTGGCACAGGGTGCCCAGAGAAGCTGTGGCTGCCCCTGGATCCCTGGCAGTGCCCAAGGCCAGGCTGGACATTGGGGCTTGGAGCAGCCTGGGATAGTGGAAGGTGTCCCTGCCATGGCAGGGGTGGCACTGGATGGGCTTTAGGGTCCCTTCCATCCCAAACCATTCCGTGACTCCATGATTTTGTAGTTTCAGGATTCCTTGATCCCACATGCAGGTGCATCATCCACAGGGAAACATCAGTGGGAAAGACAGGACAGGGAAAACCCAACCAAGACTGACACAGCTCCAAACTTCAGGTAAGAGCACAGAATTCCCAACTCCGTGGAACACACCCCAGATAAAGACACAAAGCAGTTGTGGCCTCTAGGAAAAGACAGTGGGGACAGAGGTGATTCCAACACCTTATCCCAGAAGCAGGAAGCCAAACAAACAGGAAAACAAAAGGGAACAGGGGAAAATCATTTCCTGGCCTGAATTTGGATCAATGAAACCTTGAGCACTTATGCCAGATCCAGCACAGCCCTCTGCAAGATCCCTCAGTTTCCCAGGAGCACAAGCACACGGGAATTGTGTTTCCATGCTTTGTTTTCAGCCCTCTCCAACTCTCCAGCTCCACAAGTGGGTATTTCCTGTTGGTTGGAATAACGGGAGCTCTCAACCACTCCTTCAGAGCTTTCTCGGTGGAAAATGCGGCATCCTCTGATCCATTTAAAAATAGGGAATGTGAGACACAGCAGATGGATGTGACGTCTCCCAGAGAAGTGGAAAGGTCAAGAACAGAGCCTCTGTTCCTTATTTTCCCCTCCTGGCTCACCTGGAAGGATAAAAGCTCTTTATTCCTTAGTGCAAGACAATCCCAGAAAATGGGCAGAGTTTCTGCCCTTGGGAGGGAGGGGGCTTTACACAAAGCCACAAAGTCATCCCCAAAACAGCCACCCCAAAATTCCTGCTGCTTTTAGCAGGGATTTGCAGTCGTTCCCACTCCCCTCGCACAGCTTTACACCTAAAGTCCACACTACACACCGAGGATGGAGTAAATCCTCGGAGTTAACACCTCCAGGTTTTCCAGAGGAGTAAATTCCCTTCCCTAGAGCTCCCTGTGCTCAGCTTCCCCAGGTATTTCTTGTTTAATGAAGGCTTTTAGCAATAAACTTGTGAAGGATTAGGCCCAGGAAGTAATTAAGCTTCTGAGAGAGCTGGCCCCCAGTTTTCCTAAATTCCATGAGATATTCCAAAGGTATTCTACAGCAAAAAAAAAAAAAAAAAGGGCAGAACCTCAGGGGGAAGAGAGAAATGTTTTATCTTAAAGAAATCCCACACTTTTCTGTAAATAAANAAAACAAAAAAAAAAAAAAAAGGGCAGAACCTCAGGTGGAAGAGAGAAATGTTTTATCTTAAAGAAATCCCACACTTTTCTGTAAATAAAAGAAAAATAATTGGCCCAGTAGTGCTTTATATGATAGAATAAAAGAGGAGTAATAAAAATGTTTTGGCTTCGGGAATGTCCGTGGGATTGGAGCCTCAATATTCCAGGTGCTCCGTGGACATGGATACAAACACGCAGACAGGCAGGATGGCTTCGGTGTAAAAATAACATCAAAATAAAAAGAAAAGGCATAAAAATAACCTGAGAGACAGAAAAAATCCATCTCCAGACAAGCAGCCTGCTGTTCTCTAAGCTCTGAAAACTGAACCTGTCGGGTTGTTCGGAAGAAAATTCCCAAAACCTCCACGTTTCTAACATTTTCCATAAAAACCTTAAACATATCCAAGATATTTGACTGCCTGTGGACCTGATGGTCCAAACCCTGCCCTGCTTTTCACCCCTCCTGAGCTCATTTTTGCTCCATTACGTGGCTCCAATCCCGCTGTCCAATGTTCTCCAGCCCAGCTGAGCCCAAAGGATGCGGGATTTGGGATCCATGTGCCGGGCAAGGATTCCTGCTGCTCCCAGGGAGCCACCAGCAGCAGGAGCTGAGCTCGGCCTTCTTCCTGAAATCAGGAAATGCTGGATCACCACAGGATTAAACCCACTGCAGACTCCCAGCACCAAATTATCCCCGGAATCATTCAGCAGGTGCAGCGCAGTGATGTGGGGAATCCCCAGGAAAACACTTTGGAGCAGACATTCCGCTCTCTAAACGCACTCAGCTTTCCCTGGGCAGCTGGAACCACATCAGCCGTGGGACAATCAGCAAGGAAACGCTCTGGAAAAGCTCCAAATGACTGGAAATATCGGATGGAAATCGGAGGGGCAGGACAACCTCTGGAATTTTGCCTTTCGAAGCCAATCCTCACAGGAAGGGCCTCACCCTCCTTCAAAGAGTCCCACGGGTGCATCCTGGAGAGGTGTCCGGGGCAGGAATTCCAAACAGCTCCTCTGGATGTGCCCTCTGGACAATGCTCCATCCCAAGGGAGCAGGTGACTTGGGAAAGGCTGATATTTATCCAGGAGAGGCCGCGGCACGGCAGCATCACTGCATCCCTGTGGAGCCACGCGGGAATCCAGGCTGGGATACATGGATCCCAAAAGTGTTTATCCCTCTGAGGGTCTGCCAGGAGCCTTCCTGGGGCATGGAAAGCTGGACACAGATCAGAACTGGAGCAGCAGGAGAGGACGGGCCAGCCTGATAAACGTCTCTATAGCAGTTCAAAAGGAGAAGGGAATAAATAGAAGGAACTCTGAGTCTCAAGTGGTGCCCAAAAATACGATTTAATTTTGGAAAGTCACATTTTTGTGAAAGTCACACAGACGGGAAAAAGAATTAGTGCTGCCATGAGGCTAGAGAGGAACCCAGAAGGTGGAAAAGTGCAGGAATATTAAAAACCTCCAAGTGCCATAGCAAATGTGAGGCCTTTGTGATCCCTCACTTTGCACTTCTGCACTCCCCTCACAGAGAGATCGGGGTACAAAGTTCTCTCTTCCTCCACACCACAAAAAAAAAAAAAAACAAAAAAAACCAAAAAAAACCCAAAAAAACAAAAAAAAAAATCCAAAAACCTGAAGTTGGTGTTTTCAGGGGGCTTAAAACACCCAGATCAATCCTGGGCAAAGGCTGCAGCAGGGTCTCAGTTCTCCAGAGGTTGTGGGTCTCAATTCTCATGGGGTTGTGGGTCTCAATTCACCAGAGGTCGTGAGTCTAAATTCTCCAGGGGTTGTTTTACTGCAAAATAATTCCACTGAGATGTAGGAAAAGCCACAGGAAGGACACTGGGATCGTGTTTGATCCTGACAAGGAAAGAGGGAGAGAACTCCACTCAAAGAGTGATCAAGGAATGGCAGCAGTTAATGATCCTTAGATGAGCAAGGAAGGAGGAGAAAAAAGACCCGGAGGTTTCAGGAAACAGACTCCAGGAACTTCAGGGAGCTGATTAGGGCTCCTGATCAAAGCCCTGGAACAGGATAGGGAGATCCAGAGGAATAAAGGCTTCTTAAATCAACTGATAGCAAGGGTGGAAGTGAAATTTCTGCCTGGAAAGAAATGGCAGAGGAGAACCAGGAATGACCAGCTAGGCATAATCAGGTAAAAAAGAACAAAAAGGGAAAAACAGGTCATTCTCGAGGAGAATATTGTGGAATAAAACAGGTTATCAGAGAGAAAAACAGGGATCAAGACATTAATTAAATACTATGAGGAAGGGAGATCAGGAGTTGGGAGGAGACAAATTCCAAGTGTTCCAGGAACAGGAGTCAGGCCTTGGGAAGCACCAAAGGGAGAGAAGGCTCCGGTTAGCACCAGGATTAATTGGGATCACCCACAGGAAAGCTCATTATCAGTGGATTGTTCATAAATGCTCAAATTATCCTGTCCTAAAGGAATTCCCTCTGCTCCAGCCGGTTCTCCAACCTCAGCATCGTTCTGTGGGTGTTTCTGAGAGTGGGATGAGGTGTTTCCCAGAAGGGTGAACAATTACAGGCACAGGGAAGGAAGATCAATCAGAGAATTACGAACTTCTCCACAGATCCAAATACAAAACCACGTCGGTCTGGTACAGCCAGAACACGACGAGGAGAAAAGAACAACCAACAGATTTGTAAAGAACAAATCCTGTCAAAGCAGAGCCATTTCCATCCCTGGCGGAGCCACAGGCTCCAAGGAGAAGGGAGAAGCGCAAAGATGGGATTTTTGGGAAGATCCCTGTCACACTCGTCAGGGAGCTGAGCAAACACAGGCTCTGCTGAGGAGTTTCCAGGCTGCTCCCAGAGGCCACTCATCAACAGCTCCCCATTAGTCCGGAGCTCCAGGGGAACAGGGATCCTGAGAACAGCTGGCCTGGGTCTGGGAATTGTCAATGTTTTCATTGCAAGCTGGGATAATGGGATAAAACATGGGGTTGTTGTTTGCAGAGGGGCTGGAAGGGGCTGGGAGCATCTTGGGTAGGAAAGGTGACACTTTCTGTGCCTTAATTATACCTCCCCGGCTGAGGGAGAGTTATAGAGTCTTTGCCAGAAATCCAAGAGACGAATGGGACCTTCAGCATTCTCTGCTTTCAGATAATTGTTTATTAAATCTGATCAGAGAAATAGAGTCACTGACGTGACCCAGGCACAGCACAAAGCAGAGAATGCAAGAAAAGCCAAATTATCAAGATTCCACAGCCCTTTTAAAGGTAAATCACCCAATGAAAACTTAAAACGAAAGATATTTTTACTTTTCCACCGATGTTCAATAAATCACTTGGTCACGTAGACAGGAACTGTGGAATTCTTTATCCAATCACCCCAAACTACTTCTACTGCGGAATACGCAGTAGTAGAAGAAGAAGAAGAAGGTCTGGAGAACAACAACAATCCTCCATTTTGCAGTTTTTTGCTTTTATCTATTTACTACATTAACAAACCCAAAAACTCTAAATTTTTCACCCTGTGACAATCTTACATAATATTCTATCACCTGGTTCACACCAGTGTAGATTCTACTTCTTCCCAGAGGGCAGGCAATTTTCTCCATGGACAAAGGTCAAAACCAGTGTTGTCCAGGGGGGTAGAACCCTTCAAAACAGGCAGAGAAATGTTCTCTGCACTCTGGATTCCCACAGAAAGGTTTGAAATTCAGAATGGTTGGGAGATATTGGAGAAACAGGGAAGAGCAAGATGGGTTTCAGGAAGGACAGGGGCACGCTGGTAAAGATAAGGAAAAACAGATTAATGGCTAAAACAAATGGGAATGAGTGTCTGGAAACTGCAGAAGGAAAAGAACTGGAAGGCAAGGAGCGATGTTGGAATCTTACAAACTAAAACAGGCACCCTGTGCATGCCTGAGCTCTGGGAAGGACAAACATCACAGAATCCCAGGACTGTTTGGGTGGGAAGGGACCTTATATGGGAATGGCCAGCAGGATCTTGGCTGTTCCCAAGGGAATTTTCCAAAGTCACCACTGATAACCAGGGCCTGGAGCTTTCCCTGTCGCCAAAGGGCTTGGGAAGCAGATCCTGGATGATCTTTGAGCACTGGTCCTTTTTCTCCATAGGAATCCCCGCTCCATGGGATCAGACCTCTCAGACATTCCCCACAACTCCGCAGTGCTTAGAGGATGCCCCTTTTCCCATTTTCATGTTTCAAACACCTTTTCCAGAGCTCCCAATGGGAAAATCCCTTTGTTTTAAAAGCCTGCAAGCTAAAAACAGGGATGAAACAAGTTTTCTCTACGATATTTTGAAGATCCCAAGGCAGGGAAAGGAGCTCCTGCTGCTGCTGCCTCTTGGAATTGCTGCTAGGGGAGAAAACCTGGAGTCTGCTCCACTTTTTTCGGGGGGGGGATCAGAGCATCTTTTCAGCCTTACAACAAATGATGCTGCCAGGAAATATTCCTCTGTGTGTGGAGCATCAGGGACCTGCTGTTCCGTGCAGGAAAACAGAGCTTCCTGGTATTGGTTTGGGGGAAGAGCTGATTTTTCAGTCTGATGGCAAAATTGAAAAATCAAGTGGAAAAAACCCTCCTTTTGCTTGGATCATGTTGGGATATTGTTTTTGTTGCTAAACCAACTACATTCTGTTCAGAGTGAAATATTCCATCCAATCCCAAATGGAATGGTTGATTGATTGAGGAAGGAAAAGGAGAGATTCACAAACATCTCATGGAGCCTGAGGACTGCAGCTCTTCCTGCCTGGAGATCTTGATATTCTTGTGAAAACCTCACCTCCCAGGAGGATGGAGCCATAATTCCATGAAAACCAGGAATGTTCCCTGCCCCACCGTGCAGTGGGAACCACAATTCCCTTGAAAACCAGGAATGTTCCCTGCCCTGCCATGCAGTGGGAACCACAATTCCCTTGAAAACCAGGAATGTTCCCTGCCCTGCAGTGCTGGGTGTAAATGATGGGAGTCTGTGGATTGAGGAATTGAGGAAATGGCCCCGTTCTTCCCTCATTCCCACTTTTAAATGCCCTCAGGACAACATTCCAGCCATTCCATCATTCCAGCCACTGGGATCAGCTGCACATCAGCCAAGAGCTCCCAGTTAAAATGTGTATTTTTGAATTTTAATCAAGCACCTGAACATGAAAGAATTCCTCAGGGATCTTGAACCCTTCACTTTGCCTCCCAATTTCTTTATCTGCCAGAGGCTTCCATGTGCTCTGGCCATGAGCAGCTCAGCCCTGTGCATCCATCTGGAGCCCGGGTGATTCCAGAGTCACAAAAAGGTCTGTGCTCCCTTCGGTGGGGCTGTCAAGGTTATCAAGGACCTTTCCCACCTGCTGCTGGAAAGAATTCCCCATCCTCAGCTGCCCTTCGGATCAGGAAGCACAGACAGAAGCTTTTGCTTCGCTGGGCAGCAGCAAAAAAAATGAGTTGGTCACGGTTCCAATGAAAGATGCTTCTCTTCCTGGAAAATTGCCCTGGGGGTGAGGGAATGACAAGGGAATGACAAAAGCCTCATTTTTCTCTCTCTCCAGCCGGGATGAAACCTCGGAATGCAGCGATTCCGAGCACAGGCTGCTGAGCAATTCCAGCCTAATACACAAGCCATAAGGATAAACCAACATATGGACCTCAGATCCTGCCATGGTTTAGCAGAACTTAATTGGATCATCCATTTTTCCCAATATTACCATATCAGGGCTGCTGCTAATCCGTCGGGAGCTGCTGTGTGCTGCAGATTAAAGCCCTGGCCACAATCTCCAGGATATGCTTGGCTAAACAATATTAAGGAACTCAGTCTCCAAACATTTAACTGCTAATTTAATGTCATTTCTGAGGCTTTCTGGGGGTGCTTTTGAGGTGCGTGAACACACAAATAAATTCACTAAGATAATCTCCCCTAAATAATCTGAATATGCCTCACTTTAAAATACTACAGCTGGTAGGGCATTATTGAGATTTACTCTACCAGAAAGAAACAAAATCTTCGAAGGGCCGGTCCTTCGTTGAAAAGTTCCCCACAGGCTGCTGCTGGGTGTGGCGTTATCCAAGTTCGTGGATCTACATTCCGAGCACACGCAATTCTTTATTTGGAAAGCGATTCCCGCATTCCAGGTTCTCCCAGATTCAGAGGTGTTGCTGTGGATGAGGTGGATTCAGCTCCCCATGAGCAAAAGGTAGCCACAGATTCCAAGGAATGACTGGATAAATCCCCAGAGAATTTTAAAGGTGAGGCTTGCTGGAGGCCTTGGCACCATGGGAGCACCCAGAGCATTCCCGCAGTGCAGGAAGTCAGCACAAAATCCAGTTATTTCTCTAAATTCAGGAAAAATCCTGGTGATTGTGAGTTTAGACAGTCATGGAATGGTTTGGGTGGGAAGGGACCTTAAGGACCGTCCCATCCCCCCCCTGCCATGGGCAGGGACACCTTCCACTGTCCCAGGCTGCTCCAAGCCCCAATGTCCACCCTGGCCTTGGACACTGCCAGGGATCCAGGGGCAGCCACAGCTTCTCTGGGCACCCTGTGCCAGGGCCTCCCCACCCTCCCAGGGAAGGATTGCCCTCCTTCAGCTCAAAGCCATTAAATTGTTTAAATTGCTCAGAAAGAACCAGTCAAATCTTGAAGAGAAAATGCACATTTTGAAGTTTCAGTTGCATGTGAACTTTAGGGTAGGTTGGGGCTGAATTTTCTAAAAAAAACCTAAAAAGAAACCCCAACAAAACTCCCAAAGGAAAGTTAACAATAAAAAATATTCCAAATGCCACCGGGAGGGGATCAATGACCTGGCCACTGAGGGGAATCCAATACTCCCAAAATTGAATTCTAATTACAATGGATTTGTGGCACTAACTACTCATCCCTCCTCCCTCTCCAAATGTATCTTTGCTACAGATAATTACCCTGGGATAATTGTGAAGATTCCTCATATTGTTAAATAATGGGGATCTCTGCAGGGAAAACAGCAGGACAGGGAGCTCCTGTCAGGCCTTGAACATGGAGGGAGAGAAAGAAGATGATAATGAAGTTTAAATCACCAATATTCAGTGGCCTTGTCTGTGATTGCCTATTAAAAATCATCTCATGGATCTTTCTCAAGTCAACATGGTCCTAATAAATGTCGGGAAGGAATTGTTCCCTGGGAGGGTGGGGAGGGGCTGGGATGGAATTCCCAGAGAAGCTGTGGCTGCCCCTGGATCCCTGGCAGTGCCCAAGGCCAGGCTGGACATTGGGGCTTGGAGCAGCCTGGGACAGTAGAAGGTGTCCCTGCCCCTGGCAGGGGTGGCACTGGATGGGCTTTAAGGTCCCTGCCAGCCCAAGCCATTCCATGATTCTGCGATTCCATGAAATAAATAAATGGATACAACACCCTTGGCTGATCATTGCATTGCCCTGAGCAATGGAGATTGAGGATACTTCAAGAGGAGAATCCAGTGATGGATTAAAACTCATGATTTTCCCCAATTTTTAACCAGAAAAAAAAGGAGATCCTCCTAGGAAACAAATGGAGAACGGCCCAGAAAACCACCTCGTTCTACTGTGTAAATCCACAGTTTTCCCTTCCGGAATACTGTCTGCAATCCTGATTTCATGCTCTCAGAAAGGTTTTCATAAAATGGCAATAAAACATAGAAGAGATGATGAGAGGTGTGAAATGACATCTTGTGCCTGTTTGGCCAAAATCTAGCAATAAATCCTCTGAGAGAAAACCAGGTTACAACCACCCTTCCCCCCACCAGGTTCGGNGTGTAAGGAAAAGAGATGAACAGACTGAAAGCCTCCAGCTTAGGAGAAACGTGACAGTGGTTGGTCATTCCTCCAAGGAGAATCCTCCATCCATCAGGGGAAAAGTTCAGAACCAGCAGAAAGAAATGGTGTCTCCAAAGAGTCTGGAAATTCTGTGTGGAATTGCCCACGGTTTGTAGGAACATAACGGGGAATACTGGAATATGAATGGAAGGAAAGGAAAGATGCCAATGGTTGGTTAAGGGGTTACACTGGATTATCTTAAAAGTCTTTTCCAGCCTTAAGAATTCCATGATTCTGGGATCAGATCCAGGGAAAGGAAGTCCCAAGAACAGGCAGCAGGCACGAGTCCACACCTAAAAAGAAGAACTTTTCCTTGGGATCAGGGAACACAAAATGGGGTTTGTTTACATGCAGGCCTCGAAGCCTCGTGGTGTGGGAGCAAACCTGGAACAAAGAAAGCAAGGAGAGGGGAGGAGGGAGGTTTGCTCCAAATGTTCCCTCTTTTGTTCTGTCTCACTCTGGTTTTAAAACACTCATTGTTTGAGGGGTTTTCTCCTTCACTCTGGAGCCTGTTGGTGTTTGGGGCCGGTTTGTTTGCAGGATGTGCTTCAGACAGATCCCTCCGCAAGCTCGGATTGACCCCGGTTCCCACCACACACCCCCACTGAATTTTTTAACATCAAACTTCTCCCCTCTCTTCCGCTGAACATCCTCCAGGGATGACCCAACCAACAAATCAATCCCATTACAGAGGAGGAGCTTTGGAACTTTTAAAATCCCCTTCAGGAAAACCTTGGCAGGGCTCCCGGTGCTCATCCAGAGGCTCCTGCACAAAGGGTTTTATCCAACACCGGGGTTGCACCTGCATCTTCCTCCCCTCTCCGCATCCTTCTGGACGCCACAGGTACCTGGAATAGCCAATATTCCCAGTGCCTCCAGGAGAATCACAGGAAGAGCCTGGAGAGGCTGGGGAGACAGAAAAATAATGGATGTTGGGAGTGGATTTTTCTCCATAAGCAGTGACATTTTAGCGGATCACAGAGTGACTGGGGGGACTGGGAGGTTTGGGGGGCTTTTAGGGGGTCCTGGAATTTGAGGAGTCCCTGGATTGGGGGATACTGGGAGGTCTGGGAGGGTTTTGGGGGGCCTCAGGAATTTTGGGGGGTCCCAGATCTTGGGGGACTCTAGAGATCCCAGGATTTGGGGGGGCTTGGGGGCCCTGGGATTTGGGGGGTCCCAGGTCTGGGGTTACTGGGAGGTTTGGGAGGGTTGGGGAGTCTCAGGAGCTTAAACCAACACCTCTCCCAGTCCATCCTACACTGCACTTCCAGAGGATTATCCAAGGGCAGGAAGGATGGCCAGGCAGGAAAACCGTTTTTTTGGGAAGGGAGAGCTGAGCTGGGCTGAGTTATCAGCTGGAAACTTCACTAGCCCTGACAAACAGGCCCAGGCCCGAGTCTCAGTCCCAGTGTGGTTGCAGCACTCAGCCCTTGGTTTAACACCCATGAACCCCACTTCCTGATTTCCCATCTCCCTGTCCCTCCTCTGGCACCACCAGCCTGTTGCATCCAGGGAAATGGTGGAAAACCTCAGGCTGGCCACAACAACGATAGCCAAAGTGCTGGGGGAAAGAAACCTCGGGGGTTCAGGAGTGTCAGAATCATGGAATTGTTAAGGTAGGAGGAGATCAAGATCATCCAGTCCAATCTTTATCCAAACATCACTATGCCCACTAAAGCTCATCACAAAGTGCCACATTTTCCTACTTTTTGGAATACCTCCAGGGATGGTGACTCCACCATGCCCTGGGCAGCTGTGCCAGTGCCTGACCACCCTTTCCATGAAGAAATTTTTCCTAATATCCAATTTAAACCTCCCCTGGCCCAGCCTGAGGCCGTTCCCTCTCCTCCTGTCCCTGTTCCCTGGGAGCAGAGCCCGCCCCCCCCCCCGGCTGCCCCCTCCTGTCAGGGAGTTGTGCAGAGCCACAAGGTCCCCCCTGAGCCTCCTTTTGTCCAGGCTGAGCCCCTTTCCCAGCTCCCTCAGCCGCTCCTGGGGCTCCAGCCCCTTCCCAGCTCCGTTCCCTTCCCTGGACACGCTCCAGCCCCTCCAGGTCCTTCTAATCATGAGGGACCCAAAAGTGACCCCAAGATTTGAGGTGAGACACAGGGGACGTGCCCTGCCCTGCTCCTGCTGCCACCCCAGGGCTGGGGCAAAGCAAAGCCAGAGCTGGGGATTGTGGCTGTGATTCCCTCTCAGTGCTCTGTGCCCACACGCGGGACCTGTCCCTGGGAGGACACAGAGCTCCCGGAGTCCCTCTCCATCCCATTCCTCAGGAATGATGGATCATGTTCTGAACCGGTGCCACTTCTCCTGCAAGGTCTCCCTGCCAGGGGCATCGATCTCCTGCAGCCTTTTGATTTACTGGGTTCATCTAATGGAGCTGCTGGAGACAGGACCTGGCTGTGTCCACTCCAGCACTTCCCCTCCAGGACGTGAATTCCCAGCACCTGGAGGGCTCTGCTGAGGCAGCAGCCCTGGAACTCACCAAGGAGAAGCTGAATTATTCATCTGCCCTGCCAAGAAGGGAGACAAAGAGGTTTCCAACACAGCAAGTCCTGGAAACTTGCGGGGCTGTAAAAGCTGCTTTTCTTCTTCCAAAACAACCCCAACCATTCCTTCATTCTCCAGACCCCTGGGAATGCCACTACCAAGAGACAGCTGAACTGGAAAACAGTGAAAAAAGCAATTTGTTTATTTATCCCTATTTGTTTATCCCTATGGATTGGGTTATTCCAGAAACCGAAAAGAAGGATTGAGTTTAGGACCAGGAAGTCAGAGTGGAAGCGTTCATATTCCTTGTAGGAGGCTCCTGGTGTTGTGTTCCATGAGTCCCTGTAATTCCAGGCAAGATAAGGACGCATCCCTGTACAAGACACTGCTTGCACTTCGATATTCCCTGGAAACTGCAGCTCCCCCAGGATGCAGGATGCATTTCAAATGGTGTCCAAGGAAGATAAACTTACCTCTTCCAAGCCCCCCTGGATGTATCCGAGGTGGTGGAAGGGATTTTATAGCATTTGAATGAAAACCACATAAGGAGCAGAAGCTGAAGAATGTCAGGATCTTCAGGATCTTCCAACCCTGCTGCCCTCAGGAATCAGGAATGCTTCCTGAATCAGGAATTCTGCTCATCCCAACCTTAATCCATGGTTCCCAGCACTGCATCCCACTCCTGGCTCTGAGGATGACGCCTCCTGTTCTCCAGCATCTCCTCCAAGATTTTGGAAGTTGGATGTCTCATTCTCCTCACATCCAAGGGATGGTGGCCCTGGAATGGCTCCTTGCCAGGATCATCACCCTGGAAAAATTCCATTCCACTGCTTCCTGAGAGGACTCAGCTCCTGAACAAACAGAGGGGAGTGAATTCCCTGTTTATCAGCCACGGGAAATTCCAGCTGCATCTTGTAAACAGGGAAAGGAGACCAAGAATCCTGGGAGAAGGGCACTGGCAAAAGCAGAAGTGGGAATTACAACATTCCAGCTGAATTCTCTCCTCAGCACAAGCCACAAACATCCTCACTCTACCCCAGGAATGTCCAGCTTGGAATATTGTGCAAAACCAGGTTCTCTGTGGAAACCTGTGGTACTGCCATGCTGAGGGAAAGCTCTGTCCTAATCCTGAGGATGAGAGCCTATTCCAGCATATTCCGGTATGCAGAGCTCCGGATCTGCAGTCCCACACATCCCTCCAGGCTGGCTGAGGATCTTCTAATGCCCAGAATTCCTCAGGCCTCAAACTGAGGGCTCTTTTTGAACCTGTTATGGATTGGGAATCCCAAACCTGGGCCTCTTTTTGAACCTGTTATGGATTGGGAATCCCAAACTTGGGCCTCTTTTTGAATTTATTATGGATTGGGAATCCCTGACAAACAGGCCCAGGATTGGGATAGCCAATATTCCCAGTGCATCCAGCAGAATCACAGAAAGAGCCTGGAGAGGCTGGGGACACATAAAAATAATAAGTTCAAAAAGAGTCTGGACTTCTTTTTGTACTTACTATGGATTGGAAATCCTGATCCTGTGCCTCTTTTTTGACCTGGGAATTGGGAATTGACTTTTGAATTGGGAATCCCGAGCCTGGGCCTCTTTTTTGACATATTATGGATTGGGAATCCCAAACCTGGGCCACAGTGCTCCACTGAGCTGCAGCTCAGGATGACGAGTGACACTTTTGGACCTCCCCACGCCATCCTGCGCTCCCCGGGCAGGTGTCACTGTCACCTGAGGTGCTCTCCTGCACACCAGTCCCCTCCCTCCCCTGGGGGACTCCTAAACTGAGATATCCTGCTCCTGGCAGTGTCAGTGCCTCCTTCTCCAAGTCCTGCCTCCCACAGGAGCACCAGGCATCCATGAGGAGGAGCAAAGCATCCCAGCAGGCAGAAGGAACAGGTTGGGGTGATTAAAGTCATTACTGGGGTGCACAAAGAGCACAGGGATGGAGCAGCTGGCAAATGTTGGATTAGGAGCTCTCGGAGTCACCAGGCCGGGAACTTTGGGCCAGATGCTGGCAGGACTCGGGCAGAGCGGGATTAATTGACAGCAGGCAGTGAGTTAAAGGGGAAAATCACTCCCTAAATGAGGGAAGATCCCAGGGAATCCACGGAGTGATTAGAGAAGCTGCTGCTTAGCCTTTAATTCAACAGGCTCCGGGTCTGCTCTTTATTCCTAAGGCTAAAGCCAGTCCTCCCCTCGCCCTGAACTCCCAGGAAATTAAAGCTGCCAGAGCCCCACAAAGCCCAGAGCAGCCCAAGTGACCCCCTGGACAGCGAGGTCAGTGCCTGGGGACACTGCAGCCCTTTGCAGGCTGGAAGAACCGGGAAAACACCAGGATTTCCATCAGCAGGTTGGGAAGTCAGAGAACTTGGGGACTGGGTCAGAAACGACACAGGCACCGCCACTGACTGGGGGGGACTTTCTCCAACAGTGCTCTGTGGCAAAGTGGGAGAGCTGGGAATCACGGAGACCTCTGGAATGGATTTCTGAGCCCCTGTGGCCTCCCTTCCAAGCTGTTCCACGCTCACTAGGAATGACATGGTTTGCTTCGAGCTGCTAAAAGGCACAGGACAGTCCAGTCTACACTTTTCCTGGAGATTTTCCACACTGGTTTTCTTAGGAGAGATGTGGAATAGTTCATGGAAGACTCCAGTGCCAGTATGGCACCGCATTTCCATGGTTCCATTCAATGGAATTCCAGTGCTGGGGGCAGTTTTGGGCACCTCAATATAAAATAGACACGAAGCCGCTGGAGACAGTCCAAAGAAAGCCACGAGTATGGGGATGGGCCAAGAAGGGAAGCTGAATGAGGAGGAGCTGAGGGACTTGGAATGTCCAGGTGGAACAGAGGAGGCTGAGGGCAGAGCT
>VZRS01007411.1:0-10346 GCA_013398055.1 Ifrita kowaldi
GGGACGGACAGCGGGGTGGCACTAAGGGACAGGGGGGTGGCACCGAGGGAGGGACAGCGAGGTGGCACCGAGGGACAGCAGAGTGGCACTGAGGGACAGCGGGGTGGCACCAAGGGACGGACAGCGGGGTGGCACTAAGGGACAGGGGGGTGGCACCGAGGGAGGGACAGCGAGGTGGCACCGAGGGACAGCAGAGTGGCACTGAGGGACAGCGGGGTGGCATCGAGGGGGGAGGCACAGCCGCGGAGGGCACGGTGGCGATGCCACAGGGCAGCTCCCGGCTGCTCTGCCTCTCTGCCGGCTCCTAATGCCCCTCCGGGTTCAACCTCGGGCCTTCATTTTCCAGCTAACTGCCCTCGGTCCTGGCAGGAGACAGCGGGGAGATGCGGATTGAAACCGGTCCCAGCCTCTGGCACTGCGGTGAAGGAGGGAGAACGACGGGGCTGCGCTGGTTTTCACTCTCCTGACGCTGTCCCTCTGGGAGCAACCCTTCCACGGAGGCACTTGTGGTGAAGGGGTGGCATGGCCCCCTGCGGGGTTTTGGGTGAGGTTTTGGGTTTGGTTTCCCATCAGGAATCAGCGGTGCCCCTCACACCATCCCATCCGTGCTGCTGCCCAGGACAGCATCCTTTGCGTGCAGTGTTAAACCCTTGCCTTGTTTCAGTTTTTGATTTTACACCCTGAATCTGAGCCCCACTGTGTCCTGCTCGGCCTCTCAGATGTCCCTGCCTTCACTCTAAAAACCCCCAAATTTTCCATGACAATTTATAAAAGATCTTCCATGCTCTTGGCAGAGCCTCATCATCCCCTCCCCGGTGTCTCTGGGGTCCTCACCACTACTGGACCAGAACGCCCCAGAGCAGGTCCTGTGCCCAGGCTTCCTCCGGCATTTCTGTGGGCTGTCCTGGGGTGTTATTTTTAATTTCATTTTTGGTTTTTAGAGTGAAATGCTGAGGTTCAACCTATTCCTTGGGAGGAGAAACAACCGAGAGCTGCCTCTGCCAGACTTTGCAGGCAGCTGGAAGAGAAGAAATATGAAAAGGATGGGAGTGGGAAGTCCTGCACCACCAGCAGAACTAAGCCCTGACAAGCTGCAGAGCTGCATCCCTGTTTCCCTCCAGCTGTATTTGGGGACAGGAAAACAGGGTATTAAAACACTTTCAGCTGCACCACCCCATTCTCTGCACCCCCAGGGTCAGAAAGAGGAGTTGTGCCTTCACCACCTGTGCTGCTCTCAGGTCATTTTGGGTGGTAATTAGGTTTTTCGAGGAGCCGGGTGGGATACAGCGAGCTTCCAAAAGGAGACGTTGCTGCTCTGTGTCCCAGGGGAAATTAGTATGTGGGAAAGGATGGAAAATGTGAATCTCTTTGCCAGGTGCAGGCTGGCTGCTCAGGGAACCTCTTGAAGAGATGGGAATGTTTGCCCCTACAGACAGGCTGCAGGCACCTGCTAAACCTCCCTTCAGTGAACAGATTTTCCTGTAGCGAGGAGCAAACTCTCCTTGGAAGCTCTGGTACCCCTTGCAAGGGGCTCTCACCCTCTCTCCTCAGCTCAGCACATAGAAATACGCCAGGGAGATTTTCAGGAGGAGGGAGAAATCCCCAAGACTCCTGTTTCCGCCCCCCACCCACCAGAGCTCCCCTGGTGCCTGGGGGCTGGGAGTGGGCTGGGGGAGGGTGTGTTCGCAGCTGTGTGGCTGCACTGGGATTTCTCTGCACCCGCAGATTTCTCTGCAGCCAGATGAGAGCCGAGCTGTGATTTTCCAGCAGTATCCTTTGATTTGGAGCGCGGCTCGGAGCAGAGCCCGGCAGTTCAAAGGCGGCTGGGCTGCAGCAGGCAGCTGGCAGTACTCCTGCCCTATCTCTGCTGGACACAGCACAACGTGGGGACGCGGAGCTGAGGATCTAAAACCCGGCGTGCCTTTGAAAAATCTTCACTCAGAAACTTTGCTTGACACAGTGAGGAACAAAAAGGGCTGGGAGCTGTGCAGGGGCATGGAAAGAGCAAGATATGAAGGAGAAGTGCTGCTCCTGATATGCCAGTGCTATTTTGGTGCCTTGACTCTGAAATAAACGCCCCAACAGGTGCTGGGCTGAGGCCTCCTGGCTGATTCCTCTGCTCGGCCATGGAAACGCCATCCCCATTTGCTTGGCTTGGAAAGGAAACCCCCTTGGAGGCTTTGGGGTTTTTCTTCGTTCCCACTGGCCGGGTTCTTGTGGGGAGCTCTCCAGAGCAGGACATGGGAGGTGCTGGGTGAGGGGGGGACAGCCAGGTGTGACCTGGTGTGGGACTTCACGTGCCTGACTTTATCACCGTCGTTGCAGGGATCGTGAAGTCATGGAACGGTTTGGGCTGGGAGGGACCTTAAAGCTCATCTCGTTCCGCCCCTCCTGCCATGGGCAGGGACATCTCCCGCTGGGTCAGCTTGTTCAGAGCCCCATTCAATGGCCTTGGGTGGAGCACTCGGGTGTTGTCCAGAGCCTGGCCATGGCCTGGGGGAGGCAGGGAGAAGGTGGAGCCCGTGTGTGAGCAGAGGGAAGCTGGGCTGCTGCTATGGCACTGCTGCGGGAGCAGCCTGGAGCAGGCTGGGATGACCTTTCCCCACTGTCTCCCACACGCGGGTGCTGGACGTGTCCTGTGCTGGTCACCTCCTCGGCCGGGAGAGGCCAGGAGACGTGTCTGGCCCTGCTGTGACTCCGAAGAGCGCTGCCCTGCAGGAGGAGCCCTCCTTTATCCCCCCTTCTGCATTATTATTTTCCCCCCCTCTTTAAATTCATCTCCCTCCGCCAGCCGGGGCTGTCCCTGCTGGAAAATTACTCTGACAAAAGCTCCCTCAGCAGTAATTACCTAAATGGGGGGAAGGGAGGGGAGATCCATTTAGAATCCACTTCATTGCGGGATTAGCTAATTAATTAACGGTTTCACTGACAACTCGAAGGGGAAGAGTGTGTTAAATAGGAAGGCTCTGGAGCTTGATTTATATGATCTGACACCCACGGTCTCTCCGCCAAGTTGCCATCCTGCCTTCCCCGGGCCGCGGGGTCCCGGCCGCCGCCTCTCCCGGGATGCCGCGGGGATGGAGCCCGCCCGGGGCTGCCAGAAGGCGGGGACACGTGTGGGACACAATGCGGAGGTGGAGGGGAGCACGGGGTTATTGGCTGGCAGATGAAGCCGGCCTTGAAGGGGGCCGTGGCCGCCGAGCTGGCAGGGACACCCATCTGCCCGGCTCTGGCACAAAGAACCAGGAGGAGGAGAGGAGGAGGATGGTGCTGACCTGCGCTCCCTCCCCCCGGTCCCACCTGCTGTCGCTGGGAGAAGGAGGTTGGGAAAAAGTTGGATCCGAGTCACGTCCTCCTGTTCCCCTCCAGCCCCAACTCTGCCTGTGGTGACTGCAGCGGGTCCGTGCGTGGGGGGTGCTTGGGGGTGGGATGAGGAGCAGGTTATGTGTCCCCTGACCAGGAATGAAGCTGCTGAGAGGCCCAGTGGCCCCAGCAGCAGCAGAGTCCTCTCCTCTGCCCCTCTCTCTGCCCACTGATCCCTGGGCAGGATCTCCGAGGATCGCTGGACAGCCCTGGGCATGTCTGTCACCCGCAGAGAGCCTCGCTCTCTGCCCATCACCACGCTGATGAGGTGCTTGCAGACCTGGAAGGACATTTGGCAGAGTCCTGGCTACAGAACCTGCCCCTCACAGAGCTACCACCAGGACTGACTGCAGCCCAGCCTCCCTTGGGGACTGATCCTCGTCACTCAGGGGCTGGGGAAGATCCCGCAGCGCACCAGGGATGGGGCTGGCCAGGGTGGCTGTGCAGAAGAGATGACCAGCTCGGTCCTGTCTGCACCTGGCCGTGCCCAGCCAAAGGGGATGGAGCCTGAGGGACGCAGCAGAGAGCTGCCAGTGTTGCCCAGCCCAGGGTACCCCCTGGCATGGCTGGGATGAGTTTGTTGGGTCTCAGATGGCTGCACTGAGCAGGAGTGAGCTCCCAGCAGCAGAGGATGGTGACTCAACTCCCCTCTGCAGCACCCCTTGCTTTGCCTGTGCTCTGCCCACCTTCCCCCCTGGTTTTTTTGGGGGGTGGTTCTTGGAGCAGATTGGGAGTCAGGGATCGCTCTGCCCACCACCCAAATTCCCTCCCTGCTGCCAGATGACTGTCACCCACACTGGCATCTCAAGGGACAGCCAGCTGTGAATTTGGATGGGAAAAAATAAAACTCGAGAGTTTCCAGCTGGATTTGTTAATTTGAGGCAAAGGTTAAAACGTGTATTGAAAAAACCCATGCTTTTCCTGGTTAATTTGCATTTGTTTGTTTGTTTGCATTCTGCAAGGGCTGTAATTCCCTTTGGAGGGAACAAAACTGCCAAGTTTCACACCTTCTCTGGAGGTGAAAATTTCTCACGTTGGTAGCAAACCCAGGGATTGGTTTGGGCAGAGATAGGAGGGGGGAGAGCAGTGGGGCTGGGTTTCCTTCCACTTTCATCTGCTTCTGCAAGGATGAAGGGGAATTATTGATTATCAGTTACTCCGGAGCTGCACAAATAGAGGGGGACAGAGGGATGCAGCAAGGGACAAGGTGGGACATGCAGAGCGATGGCCATGGGGTGGGCATGGAGAGCTGGGCTCATCCCAGCCTCGCTGCCCTGCTCCTGCCAGTTCCCACCCCAAGCCCTGCTGCTTCCCCAAACCTCTGCCTGCTCCACTTGAGCACCGGGGGCAGGGAGTGGGTTAAATCCAAATAAACGCTGAACGCCAGATAAATAAATAAATAAATAAATAAATAAATAAGTGAAGGCAGTGGTGGGGTGGGGTACAGCCGTGTCTGGCAGGGCTGCACCCCCCGGGCCCCCCCGGGAGCACTTGGATTGCTTTTTTTGATGGCTTCTAAATAGAGGCGCCCGATCGCATCTGGGAGGAAAATGAAACAGATTTCATTTTTCACACGCGGCACAATGGCCGCGCTGACAAAAGAGGAAGGCGGCCCATTGTCCTGCTCTGCATCTTCACATCCTACCTCTGTCCCCCGAATTAACCCCTTTCACCTCCGCCTTTGTGGCGACACCACTCCGGAGCTGCCGAACAAAGGCGGCAGAAAGGCCCCGCCGTGTCCGGGGGGTGGGCGCCGGGGGGGCCGTGTCGGTGTCCCTCGTGTGGGTGTCCCTCCTCTCGCTCCCCGGGGCTGGCCCTGTCCCTTTCCCGTCAGGACCTTCTCCATCAGGTCCTACCTGCTTCCCTGGCTGCGAGGGGTGAGGAGGGGGAGCTTTGTGCCCCCGCACCTCCGTTTCCTCTGGGAATTGGATCAGACTGAGGGAGAAGCTTCACCCAGGGCGTGTCTCCACCCAAGGAGCTCTGGATGCTTCCTGAGCCATAGAGGATGAGCACCTGGCTCCCTGCAAGAATCCCCCTGCTCCCGAGGGCTGAGACCTGCTGGACCAAACCCCAGAGCTGTGGTGACCCCATTAACCCCATCCTTCTTTTGCACATTAAGGGTATTTTTTTGTTTATTCCATAGCTTTTTATTCCCAGCTCTGTGATGGTTTGGCTTATCGTGCTCAGATCCCAGCAGTGCAAAGCCACAAAGCTAAGGGGGGAAATACAAAGTGGTTTTGGGCAAAGCTCTGAGGGATTTGGGGGTTGCTTGGGTTGGTTTTGGTGTGAGCCTTATGCCTTCAAGGGCAGGGCAGGATGGGCACAGCCAGGCCCCAGCACGCGGCTGCAGCACAGCTTGGACAGCAGAGGCTTAATTCCATGGGAAAGGGGTTTCAGGGATTGCAGCATTCCTTGGGGCTGGGGAAATCTCAGGATTTCTCTCCCCAGCCTGCTGGTTTATCTCCTCGAGGTCTCTTTGCCGCATTTTGTTCCTCTGGATCATTTTGGCTCCCGTCTATCTGACAAGCCCTTCTGCTCCGCGATGACACCGCTGCGATGACGCCTGTGATAATTCCCCCGTCCCTGCAATCAATGCCCTCTCCTGCCTTCAGCTGCAGCGGGATTTTTAGATGAAAAAAACCCATAAAAATCACACCCAGAGGTTTGTTCTTCTCTTTCTGAGCTTGGTCTTTGCAACAGCTGCTCCTGCAGGGGTCCCACATCTATTTGCTGCCTCCATGGGCTTAGATCTGGGTAGGACAGGGGGGAAGGATCAGACCAGGCTGATATTTCCTGGGGGGGACTTTGCTGGCAGCAGGATTTCCCCTCCCCACCCAGAAGGTGACTGCAGAGAGGACAAGGAGCTGGCCTGCCCTGTCTCTGGTGGCACCCGTGGCTGTGCCATCCCTCTCCCTGCGTGCCGCTGCCGCGTGCAGCTCCCAGCTGCAGCGTCCCTTTAAATAGCGAGGGACTGCACTCCCGGCCGGGGCCTGCAGAAGGTTAGATAAGAGAACACAAACCACAACGCTTGCCCTTTTTTTTATCCTTTTTTTTCCCCCCCCTTTTTTTTTTTTTATCTTCCCTTTTTTATTATCTTCTTATGGCTTTCGAATTATCTTCACAGACACTACATGAATTTAGTCAGGGCAGGTAAGGTCACTGGCAGACACAGTTGCTCATATTTATGTATATTCACCAGGCAAAGGAGATAAATGGGAAAACAGGCACAGAGGGGGCCGGGGAGGGAGGGAGGTCGTGCGGGAGGATGGGATGCAGCAGCCCCAGGGTGGTTTGAGGAGGGGCAGGGTGTGGGCACAGGCACTGGGCCATCACCACCATGGGGCTGAGCAGGGCTTGTGGCAGAGGGGACAGCAGCCAGGGGGAGGAAGAGCAGCACCTGGGCAATGGCAAGGCCCAGCAGGGGAGGGAGGGCAGGGTTTCCTGCAAGCTTCCGGGGAAATCACCCTGGGAAATGATGGGCTTTGGGTCAAGGCCTTTCCTCTGCACATTTGTGACTGTAGCAGCCAAGAAACGTCATGGGTGGGCTTAAAAAGCAGGTCTCAGCTAGGTCAGGCTTTGGTAGCTCAGTGAAGACACCCAAAAGTGGGATGAGATGATTCTCACTCCTGATCCTCGGCACAGAGGGCAGTGCCATGCTGGGTGCTATGTCCAGGCTCTGTCCTGACTGTTCCAGGCCGGAGGAGGCCATGGAGAGATGGGGGTGAGCACACCAGGGAGAGATGGGGGTGAGCACACCATGGAGAGATGAGGGTGAGCACACCATGGAGAGATGGGGGTGAACACACCAGGGAGAGGAGGAGGTGACCACACCGTGGAGAGATGGGGGTGAGCACACCAGGGAGAGATGGGGGTGAGCACACCATGGAGAGAAGGAGATGACCACACCGTGGAGAGAGGGAGATGACCACACCATGATGAGGTGTAGGACACAGGGATGGTACATGACGGGTGGTTGCAGCCTGGGGGGTGACTGGGATGGAGGGAGCACAAAAGCAGCTGGGAGCTCTTTCCACCTGAACTGTACTTGGCATTTCCCAGGGACACTGGGCAGGCTGGGGAGAGTGGAGAGGGGCAGGCTTGGAGGTGACAGAGCCCTCCAGCAAGTGTCCCCTTCCTTGGGAAGCCCCATCACTTCTGGGCATGCGGGAGAGCAAAAACTTCCAGCCCAAGGAGGCAGGAGGGACCTCTCACACATGGGCAGAGTGGCCTCTGTAGTGCTGCTGAGGTGGCCAGAACACCACCCGGAGCTCAAAGTGACCCAGTTCTCACTCAGCTTCTGCTCCCCAGCACCTTTTCAGGAGAGGGAAAAGTGGAGTGAGAGACCCAAAGGGCTGCTGAGATCAGGCTCAGCTTGGCTGGTCCTTGCCCATGCCAGGTGGCACCTCCCCTTGGCATCACGAGCCCTGGGGTCACCAGCCCTGGGGTCCACGAGCATCCCTGAGCATCGTCTGTCTCCTGCAGGAAAACCTTTCCAGGATGTGACCCCACAAAGTGGGCAGCTGTCACTGAAATTCAGCAATAAAGGGGATTTTACAAAGGTCTCTTTCCCTGGGATAGACCTGGACAGGAGAGGATGGGGGTCTTTCCATGATCTAGGTTGGGGACAGGGACAGGGGACAGGGCTGGGCATCAAACTGTTAATGGCAGGAGCATTCCTGGGAAGCTGGAGACCCGCACGAGCGGCGTGTGATGCTGTTCCAAGGAAAATATATAATGCACCTAAAGAAATTGTACAGAAATTGCAAACAAAGCATGCACAGGAGGATATAAAATACCGAGCACAAGGGCACCGATTATAACTTGATTTAAAACCACTTAATTCACTAAATAATAAATGCAGATTTACCAGAGGTGTCAGGACTAAAAGCATGCCTAGCAATGCGTTTATTTAATAACTGTTTGCTCTCAATGTCAGGGCACTGTGTCTAGAAAATACAGGCAGCAACCAAAGGCTGCGTATTTTATTCTCTTTCCCAAGGCCTAATGTATCTAGGGGGGGAAAAAAAAAAAAAGATCAAGAAAGAGAAGTCAGAAATTGTAATGATCCAGCTGAGATGAAACCGGGTGAGGGCCCAGGGATGGAGGAAACCCCCGCGGGAAGTGGGAAGCAGAACAAATCCACCAGGGGTGTGAATTCTCTGCTGGTCACTGAGGGTGCAGAGGGTTTAAACAGAGCCTTCCCAAGGGAACATCACCCGAGGGAAAGGGTCACAGAAATGGTTCCCTATTTCCCAGATGGAAGGTGATTTGTGGCCTGGGATCAGGTGTGGATATTCCCAGGAAAACTGAAGGAGCTGCATGCGCTGCTGGTGGCTTGAGCTGCTGCAGGGATGGTGGGAAGTTAAATGAGCACTGGCTCGGGCTGGCTCATCCCCACGGTGTTTCGAGGAGTCCTTTTTAGTGGTCTGGGACACCACGGACTTCCCCTGGCTTTGCCCTGGCAAGATCTGAACTGCCCCCACCAGGATTTGGGGGAAACAGGAGAGCAGGGGGCTGACCCAGCAGAGCATTTCACCAACACAGCCAGCCTGAAGGAAGGTCTCGGGGTCTTTGGGGGGGTTCGGCTCCCCCTGGGAAATCCCCAGGCCACCAATGACATCCTCGGCTCTGGATTTTGAGGCATTAAACACGGGTTTTTCAGCTCAGTGTGAAGGGGTGCTGAGCCTAGCTCCCTGGAAATGCCCGGACAGGGTCCCAGCACCTGTGGTTTAGCCTGTAGAAAATAATTAAAGGCCGAGGGACCTTGCACAGGAAGAACTCGTCCTCTGCAAAGCTGCTGAGAGGGTTTTGCTGGAGATTCACCCCACTAGCTCTCAGTGAATCAAAGTGAAGGACCCACCACCATCACCCAGAGAAGCTCATTCGAGCCACTCTTCCCTCAGAACTGAGCCAAAATGTTCAGCTCTGCTCCTGGCTCCATGTGGGGATGTGCTCAGGAAAGGGGTGAATTCCCCACAGAATCCCTCTCCTGGCCTCTCCCCCCTTGCCTTCTGCTCCTTGCCCAGCCCTGCCCAGCACGAGGTGGGAAATTCAGGATCATTGCTTTCTACATCCTCCTTTCCCAGTCTTTACAAATAAAATATCCATAAATGATGTATGAAACCACCGCTGGTCACCACAGTGAACAGGGGCTGCTCCTTGCTCAGGCCTGCCTTCCCCGGGTCCATCCTCTCTGAGCCTCACACTGGGAGATGTTTAAGGTTTCCCCGAGTGCCCCGGGCAGTTCCTGAGCGAGGTGGTGCTGCCGGGAGTGCCGGTGGTGCCCAGCAGGACCTGAGCGAGCCGGGGACCCTGCCCGGCTCCTCCGAGCACTGAGGGCAGGAGGAGGTCAATGGACGAATTTCCCTGAAGCCTCTGAAAAACCGAAGGTTGTTCACCCCGTGAGATACTCCACGTGCTGCTCCAAGGCCTTTCTTTGGGAAAAGGGGCCCATGGCAAAGCTTCGTTCCCCGCCGCACCTTTCCCCGGAGCCTGGCGTTGACAGAAAACCTCAGGGCTGGGTGTGGCTCTGCTGTGCCAAGGCCGGAGCAGGGCACAGGTCCCTCGGGGAGCAGAGGGACTTTTTGGGAAGTTTTGGTGGATGACCCCTGGCTCTGCTCCCCGCAGGATGGGATAAACAGACGTGCTTTGCTTTTCGGTGGCTCAAACCGGGGAGAGTGAAGCTCCAAAATCAGATCTTCTCCTGCCCACACGTGGATTTCTTTCCCCTTCCCACAGCCCCCCCGCTCCCACTGGAGATGTTCACACCATTCCCAGCGTTCCCAAGCCCCGCAGACCCAGCCCAGGGGCTGTCACATCCCCCTCCGGTGTCCCCCCGGGGTGTCCATCCCCGCTGCTCCAAGGAGAGCGCCCCTGCCCTCCGAGGACGGCCCCGGCCCTCTCCACACGCAGCGGTGGCTCTGGGGAGGGGACAGACAAACCCGTGGTTCCCTCTACTCCTTCCCGGTGTCTCCCATCCCTGC